>JAAXNX010001206.1:0-19262 GCA_036491905.1 Folsomia manolachei
TATAATGGCTATGCTTAGTAAATTAATTGATTTCCTTAAATTCATAATAAATGCTACTCGGAAGAATTCCCAAGAATTGTTTTGCTGTTGGAGGATGACGGTTGAGATATTACAATATCCCGTAGAATGGAGTGGAGTCAATTATTTTGTTAGCATGTGTGGACATGCTCCTGTTGTCCACATCGATGAGCTATTTTATCTTATCAATCCATTTGTTTGTCATGGTCATGAATTGACGGGGTGCATTGGATTGTTTCCCTATGGAAGGCAGGCGATGATGCTGAGAAGTTCATGGGCAAGTTAATGCTCACTACAGAAATAATCTCTGTAAACTGCAATGAGTCAATTGTCCAAGTAATATTTTCCGTCATTGATCTGCATAATATGCGACCTACGCCCACACCTCCATAATACAAACTAAGTCATTTCTGTTAGTATTGTATTAAAATAATGGAAATGCAGGGGCAAGAAATCATGAGAATTGATAAATTGATGATTTCTAAATAATGAACAAGTAAATCGGGGTAAAGACAGAAGAGGACGAAGTATGGTGCGGTAGTCCAACACTGGAAAATCAGCAGTTTTTAATTGGGACCCATAAAAATAAGATTTATTAAAAAGTAGTAGTATTCCTTCTTTTTATAGTTCTTTTTGAAATGACTCGGGATTTTTGAAACAGATTCCCTTCTTTAAATTAGAGGGAAACTCTTTTAAAATCGCTGTTTAAAGGCAGAGTAGTTAATTCAGTGGAGTCAAGCTAGTTAAGGTAATTTAATTTAAATCAACTATTTTGTAAGCTGTAGCCTGTAGCAGTTGGTCGGGCATTTTAAAATATTTGTATTCATTTTATTTTATAGATTTCAGCCAGGTTATCAGACAAGACTAATTTTCAGTCATCGAAGATCACTAGCATTTGATTGAGGTCAACATGGACCTGCCCTAGCTGGACATGTGTAAGTGCTCTGGTAATAATATTTGTAATTCACAAATTGTATTTTACAATTGTACTGGAGATGTAGAAACAGACGCTACTATTTTGACACCTAACTATGCCTCATATTTCTTTTTTCATATATACTGGATTTAATTTTTAACTGCCTGTTCCTAATTAATGGCATTCATAAAAGGAGATGTAGTTGCTAAATAGGGTGATACCTCACGTATAGCTTAACCAATTTGCAAGCCATAAAACAAAGATATCCACCGACTCATCCTTATAAGTGTGTCAGTGGTGTACTGTCCATGACGCAAATCGCGATCTGAGTTTGCTTGGTCTGAGTATGGTAATATTCTGTCCTACTTCCTATCCGAAAACCAATATATACACCATGCTACTATCTAGCATCCATTGCAAACCTGTTATGGATTTAATTTTTAGCAGTCAGTTGAGCTTGTACTTTGCCAGTATCAGAGTTAGTTGTACCTGGTTCACGAACGTGCTAAAAACTAATCAGATCAATTAATCATTTTCCAACATGTGACTTGCATCAATTTTGCCATTCCTTGGACAATGATTTATATAATTTCAGGTATAAAATTGTTTTACATTAATTTTTGTCCTCCTTCGCTTTACCAGATTATCATCGGTGGAGCACAACGTGCAATGGAAAATCTTGTCCTTGTCTTGTCGTTCTCGTTATAAACCGAATCTTCTGAACTTTCTCTTAAATAATGGACGATTTAAAACCAAATCATGATTATCAAAAATTACTCATAGATGACCCTGAAGATCCATACCATTCCGGGAGTAATGGGTGGAAGGAGTCAAATTCCTTTATTAAAAGTGGGGGACCAGTACCATGGCACGTTTTTAGGATTCCTTTCCGTACCTTTATCCGAATTGTGATATCTCTGCCATTGGGGGCCTTCTTATTCTGTGTGGTTTGGGCCTTGTACGTAGACTTCTACAAAGCCACAACGGTACAATGTACACATGACAAGAATAGACCCGTCAGGAATTACTTGCCATCGGTTAGAAATATTTGTTTTGTGAAATAGTCTATGAAATTAATTAATCTTCTATTGTTTTTTAGCTTTCCGCAGCAATCGGGGATTTTCAACTGTCACAGAAAATTTGGAAGCTATGCATAATTTTACACGCACCCGGAAGATTTTTATTCGCAACAATGTACCTGAAACATTTGAAGAAGACGTTGCAACCACAATATATAAAGTGGGCATTTGTTGCTTGCTTGTTTCATGTGATAGAAATTTTGGGACTTATTGGTTTAACTGTTATATCATCGAAACGTAATTTATTTATTCATGCCATTAATTTTGGTTTATTTGTCGTATTTTCTCAGCTATATATGGTAATGTTATGTACTTTAATGTCCAAGTGTAGAATAGTTGAGCTAAATAGACTAGAACAGAAGGGACTGACTCTTAAAAAGTTTTTATGTAAAGTTATAATGGTTTGTTCAGTTTTACTTTTCGTAGCCTATTATCGGCACGAGACCAGGTGCGAGGAAGGAGTCTATACTATTTTTGCATTGTTGGAGTACATTATTGTTCTCTCTAACATTGGTTTTAACGGATCTGCTTATTTAGACTTTTATGATAGAATTATTGTGCTAGATATTTTTCAACCGTGTAAAATGCCAGTGTCTAGATATTCTTGGGACTATTAGAATGCTGCACGCGTTGTTTTTTTGTTAGATGGTACTAATAATTGCTGATATATGTAAACTACTTACTACCTGCAACTGTGATATTTCATTCAATTTATTAATTGTACTCTGATGCATTAATTACTAATAATAACAAATAAAGACCTGAAGGTCGTACAAGCTATATACCAATGGCGATATTTTTCGTTTGACATTATTCTGGTACTAATTTGATTGAATCATTTAATCAGCATTTGCATGCTTTCACCCACTTGACCAGAAATCATGCCAAATGGATCGGTAAAATTGAGACACTCGACTCATTTTATTTTCATTTCTTGCACAGAAATAAAGTAGCACATTCTTTCTCCGTTCTATAAAAATAGCTAAACCTGGATATTTATTTGTTTCAGTGAATGACACACTGCATAAAAATGTAGCGGACAACTCTCAATCGTTTTAGCACGGAGGCATTGAACATGGCTTCCTTTTCGTGAGTTTCCTGGGACATCTCCTCCCATCTGGAGTGGGTTGGTGGACAACGGCCCGAATTCTTGTTCGGAAACCCCCACCACAGGGCACAGAGCATATTGACCACTCGGACCAAGGTGAAACCACACAATCTACTCTACCACTGTTGCCACCATCCCCTCCTGCGTCCTTATCCTCTTCTACTAAATCTTCACCTTCCCTCTCGTTCACAATCACGCCCAGCTCAACTCCAATCTGCAGCAGGGTCAGTTAATAATTATTTAGTTCAAATAGTGAAATATATACTGTTTACTCTCACCGGTGGTGGTTTAGTAGAAACGGGATCCATCGTTTTTGCAGTGGTGTGGTGAAGACGGGCGATAAGTGGTTCGGGTGGAGGAGGCACCGTTTCTCTGCAAAACCTAAACGTTAGTAGGGCTGGGTGTGTGTGAATGATGTCATGTACCCACTGGGTGGGTCATGGGATAGGCAAAATTTCTACCGTAGAACTGTTTTATTATCAACGTACGTGACAGCCGCGGCCCCCAGATCCAAGTTAAGACTCTCTTCAGCCGAGTGCTCTTCAATGACCAATGGAGGGCTGTACCTGGTGGTTGTTGTGGGAGTGGTTGTGGTTGTATAATAGTAATAGGATGGGGAGGAGGCATATGGATAAGAGTAGACTGGGTCTGGGAGTGGCTGCCGTTGTAAATGTGTCAAAATAATGATCCAAACTACCTCCCCTACTTCTAGAGGTTGTTGGAGGCGTGGGTGTGGTTGTGGTACGTTTCTTGTACAGAGAAAATGTCGTTGTTTTGGTAGTTGAGACTGATGGCGTCGTTGCTTCTGCAACCTCTTCTGCCAGGAAACCACAAACTTGGCTGCACTCTCCCTCCGTGTCAAATCTATCAACAAAATATGTATCACCCTTGGAATGAAAGTAGTTGGAGTAGATAATGCAAGAGTTTAGTAGTTGGGGTTGAACCTACCGATTTCTATTTCCTTTGCATCCTCCGTAGGTAAATGGGAGGCAGACAGCTTTCATGGGATGGTAATAATATCTTTGTCGGTGATCTCGGCATGGTCCTGTTTCCGGTGGGAGTATACAGAGATTCGCTGCCTCCTCCCGTTTCACCTCACAACTTCCACCATATTCACCCACACACGTTTCTGCCTCCCTTAGGGTCAGATGGCTGCAGGAGTCGGTATTAACCTCGGTATTCCCATCATCTTGCTGAATGAGTAGAACCCTTGATCGGAGTCTTATCCCAGAACCACATGAAACAGAGCAGGGGCTCCACTCACTCCATGGCGAAATTGGGCATGCAGTTTCCTTTGGGTCCTCGGGAGTCGAGGCTAAGTTGCGGGTGTGGTCAGAAGAAGCTGGAGAATTGGCACAAGGAATTCCTCCTCCACAACTTTCCCCATCGGATAGCTCGATGCTACATCTTTTCCTTCCCATGTGGTTTTTGTAACGTCGGGTTCTGGTTCGTTTACCTCCCTCTCCACAAGTGAGGGAACAGGGAGACCATTCTGACCACAATGTTACGGCACACACTCCCATGTCTGCGTCTTCCAACTCGCTAAATATATATATTTACCATG
Organism: Folsomia manolachei; assembly: GCA_036491905.1. NCBI lineage: Eukaryota > Metazoa > Arthropoda > Collembola > Entomobryomorpha > Isotomidae > Folsomia > Folsomia manolachei. Next base: position 4,686 of record JAAXNX010001206.1, read on the forward strand.
TGAGACATGCCAAGTGGCAAAGAACAGTTTGACCGTGCAAAACTTACTCTGGAGGACAGGTTGGAGTGGCTCCGAGACACATTTCCTTCTCCACCAACTGCCGATCACATCTGAACATGTCCGCCTTATCGGGAAGAAGATAAAGTCGCTTTCGCATCCTCAACCCTTTTCCACATCTCACGGAGCACTCGCTCCAAGGTGTGAACTCAGTCACCCTGCATTCCACTGAATAAGAAGATAAATTCACGATTAAATAGGTCACCAACGAGGTATTCCACGTTTTAAAATGCACTCACTCCTTTCGATGTCATCCTCCGAGTTTTCTGTAAGGAATAGATGACTTGCTGAGGAGGAGGAGGAGGAATTATCCCCACATTCCTTTGGATAAATTCTCTGGCGTCTGAGCGTCAATTTGGCAAAAGGGGCAATGGTCTTGGGATCCAATCCGTGGAATGGGGATCGAGGATCGTTGGGTTGCGTGGGAGTGAGGCGTCGGATAGGGCCAGGAGGAGATGTTGGCGTATTTGGTGACATGTAGGTAATACCGGAATCCGTGCCGGCGTCGTAGGGGAAGAGATCTAAATTGACTTCTGGGATCCAAGTGCAGTTGGGAAGGCAGAGAGGTAGGTTAGACACCCCCACAATCCAATCTGGAGATGGGCCCAACATGGAGACGAGTGAGACAAGATGGCGAGAAGGGTCCACACGGAAGGCTCCCGAACTCTTACCCTTCTCATTTGGGTGCCAAAGTCCCCGGGCTTTAATAATGGTGTTGATGATTTGGGGCTTGAGCCTTGAGCTCTGTCTCCAGTGCCCGGGTTGAACCCCATTCTGCGACTTGTCTCATCCCTGCAGATGCTGGCTCACCCTCTCGCCACACCCACATCTAAAGAATGAAGTACGCGTTATCTCTGTCTTTTGTGCAAATAAAAAGATGACAGCTTACCGAGGGGGAGTGGCTAGCACCGATTATATCTGAATCCACAAAAACACGAAAGAGGTTCACTGTGAATGAAGGAAAAAGTGAAAGTAGAAAGAAACACTACTGACCAGAAAAGTGAAGGAGCCAGGCATTATCCGGGAAGTCCTTTGGGTGAGTCTCCTTGGACCATATCCCTTCAAACTCAACCTTTACAAAATAAACGTCTTGAGTTGACTGAATTTTTTATGTCCCCATTTCATGCAATATCATTAAGAGCAAAGGTCCACACCTACTTACATCGTATTTGGCTTCATCACAGGCACAACATGTGGTGACAGTTGGTTGTCCTTGGGTTATACTGGAAATGGTATTGCCACCAAGGGTAGATGAGGTCGGGGTGGCTGTGAATTGTCTGTTGGAATATGCGGATGACAATGACGATGTTGGTGATAATTGTCGTGGTGGCAGGGGGAGCGTGGATGACTGGTTTAAATGGGGTGTGGTTCTTGAAGGAGGAGGTGGTGCAGCACCAGGGAGTTGTGGACAAAGCGTGAGGGTTAGGTTACCATCATCCATAAACCAAACATGAGGTCGTTCGACCACTAGAGATCTAAGTAATTAATAATGAAGGTATCACAAATTGGTGAGAGAAGAAAATAACCCTTTCCTTACTTGAATGTGACACATGATGCAACGAGGATAGAGGGTGCCGTCCAGAGAACTGAAACTTGTCCCTTGGGCTGCCTGTTAAATGATAGTGCGGTTAAGAATTCGCGTAATGTGCACTTTACTGTATAGTTGGTATTTATTGGCGTTATTTTTGCACCTGTTGAGGGAAGTGACTCCATCCGGACAAATATCTGAGAATCTCGTTTGAGCTTCATCCACAATATGGAAAAGACCAGTGGTAACCAGGCCCGACGGACCCATCATGGCCTGCTTCTCCGACTCCGCTACCAAAAGAAATTCGGTCAACTTCTGCGTCGAATAACGTGTCTTAAGACCCTGAATCGTCACTGTATGTGTAAATCAATAATATTATATTATAGGTCAAATACTGCTAACTTTTGCATAAGTTCAAGTTCATATGAGTTGGCAACTGACCTGTGTAGACCTCATTCGGAGCATAAAGCCCTTTGGAAGAGAGGGGTCCGAGAACAGAAATTCTGAAACCTCCATCTCCAGCCTGTTTGATTGGGGAATGACCTTCAATCCGTCGCTGGTCACAAATAAGATGCTGACCGGAGATGGAGTGAAGGGTCAACAGGAGGAGGAGGAGAGGAGGAATTAGTAGCAACCGTCCTCTCATTCCAATTAGTGTCTTGTCTAATTGTTAACTTTTTTGTAGACAGTTTTGCATGGATTTCTTTCCAGATTGCAAAAAGTGGCCTAATTTACACCAATTGACACAGTTCTTGGAAGAACTAATGATGATGTCTATGATGTTGTTGCTTTCTTCGCCTTGAGAGTGATCCAGTGTGGCTTAGCTGGTCGAATAAATGGTAAAGATCAATCTCGTACATGTTGGTTGCTGCTTAGGATATCTATTTGTCAAAATGTGCTGGACTGGACATCATGATGCACTTACAACATTCATGCTGGGATGCCATGGCTGGAGGGAGGGATGGAGAGGAGAAACAATTAATGAATTAATTGAAATTGACGAGTCAGTAAATATAGCTAACATCATACTGTATTTATAGTCCTCTGCTCATTTTCTGTGTATTTCTGGATGGAGAATGATCTGCTGACGACTATACTATGGCTATTTCTTGCCAATGGATGAGTGGAGTTGCCCTTCTGACCTTCACCATCGAAGGAATCCCGCATCTTAACCATTATTTCGTCTTTCTAAATATATGTAGCTACTTGTTTCTTTTATTGGAGTTCATTCAGTGGATTTTTTTGTTTTTACTTATGTCTGTCTGACAACTGTAATCAACTAGATGTTGGTGCATTCATGACAGCAAAGTCATGTCAAGTAAAAATATCATGTACGCACTTGTACGTCGTAAGTACGGATACATAATTATATAATGACGATCCGTTCATTATATTGTCCTTCCATATTCAATTCAACCCAAAGCAATGAATGGAAATTTACTATCTGCCAATTTATACTGCTTTTGTTTACATCCGCGTTTAATACAATTATTACTATTTACATGAAAAGAATACGGGTGAAAAATTTTCACAAAAACTGGAATTAGTGAATAAAGTTCAGGATACAATGATGAAACTATCGCGGTGGATTGCGCCGTCCCCTCTTTTTCGACCCTAAGGGAAGGCATTGACAACTCTGAATGTTGAAATAGAAGCCGGAACTGCAATCGCGAATTTCTCGACAGGTGCAAAGGCAATTGTAAGGGTCCCAGACCTTCAGCCCGTCGTCCAAGCTTTGTTCACACTTTTCTTGTTCCGTCTTATTCCCACAAACACAGCGACAAGCAGACTCCTGGTACACTTGATGACCTCTACAATCCTAAACCAGAAACCAAAAAGAAGAAGAAGAATTAGCACAACCAGACATTTTTTGTGAATCTTAGTCAACAATCTTTGTCTCATCTCACCTCCGCTTTTGTTCGACAATGGCATTCGCATTTAGTGTGTCGCTCTACTTTCACCCATTCCTGCCCCACCCAGTTCACCTTTTCCAACTCGGACACCCACACAAACTTTTGAATCTGGAAGCAAAACCAAACACCGAAAGTTATTATAGATGACACTTACCTGAATAAGCACAATGCATGAGTTTAACAATTTATAATAAATGAATAATCTCACGGGCACTTCCACTTCAGTCTTCTCAATGGGCTCACATGCCAAAATATCCGTTCCACAACAGCCTCCACACCTAAAATATATAGAAATTTTAACTCTAAAGCGTGCTTTATTTGGGCCAATGGTATTCGGGTCAATTCAGATGAACCCATTGACTTGACTTACCTTTCCACCCTAACACAGCGAGGATGATGAATAATATGAGGCTCATAATGAGCAACGTTGCCCTGTAAGGCTACCGTTTGTTCTTCAGGTCGACAGGCTGCAACCGACCATTGACCATTTCCATTGGATCCACCTCCCATTCCTCCCATTATGCCTAGTCCTCCAGCAGGTGGCATAGGCATGGTCACATTATTCACTCCTCCTTGTGGCCTGTTTCCTGCTCTTCCTACATTTACAAAAACGATTATACTTGTCATCAAATGTGTAATTTCAATTGCTCACCTGCCAGTGGGTCTCCCTTCAATCTCCCACCTCCTGTTCCACCGCCGCTTCCACCTCCATTAGGAAGGCCTAGTTGAGTAAACCTAGTTTTTGCCACACCCCCTTCTCCACCCACAATCACGGGTCGCCCTACAACCAACGGAAACGAAGCCAAGTCAGTCAATTACATGGCATCCGAATCACAGCATTGTCAAATTGTCAGTTACCCGTCGAGTCAAGGAGTTGGAGGCCATTGTTTCTCCCCACAAGGTATTGCTCACCCGCTGAAGATGTGCAGTTTTTATTGTATTTGTACATTTACTAAATTTCGTATAAAATGATCTTACTCGTCACATTCCTCGCCACTCCCACATTTGCTCCGTAATCCTTGAGCAATCCAGCCCAGTCTCGACCTGCTTCGCCAAATGTACGAAGTAGTTGGAGTGGAGGTGGCTCCTGGTCTCCAGAACCATTGTTACCTCTATTATTACGATCCCTGGAATTTGTGGAAACCATTCCAACCGGATTTGGGAAGAGGATGGATGTGTTTGGAGGAAAAGCAACTTGTTGGGAATGGGAGGAGGAGGATAAAAGGGAAAGAAGGAGGAGATGTATCATTGATAACCTAATGTGTCTCATTTTTTGAGATTTATTTATGAGCTATCACAATACGAAATATGAAAAATTGTCCTGTTGACGAAACGTATCTAATGCTTGCTGAAAGTCTGGAAGAGTTATGTGAAGGTGGTGAATATGGGATACGAATTTAATATGGTCATATATATATACACAAGAAATATTGATGCCTTTTTTCTGATTTACGACATGCAAATATATTGCATTAATGTGATGGTCAGTACAGGCATGTGCAAATAGTTAAACGCTGCTGGTTCTGGTCAATTCATGGGTAATTGATGGGAGACAGTTGAATGTTCTGCGTCCTCGTCCAAAATAATGTGCAAATAGGATGAAGGATGAGATTGCAATTCCTGGAAGAAGTGTTAAATCAACAAGTTAAGAGTAAGATGAGGAGGACGAATTACTTGAATTTGTTGAGTTAATTGAATAGCATATGATATGAACGTGTTCCATTGCTGATACTTTTGCAAGACGTATCTATGTGTAGAAGTACACATGCTTTTTTATCATAGTTCGACATGAATCTTTATGAAGCAACTTTTAATGCAGAGAAGAAATATTTACAACTTTTGTACGCTTTGCCGAAATTACAAAAACAAGTGTTAGCAGCTTTTACCGTTTATAATTATGTAACTTGTGTAACTTATTGCAAAATGCCAGTACCATGGACTGGAAATATACGAACATTTTCGCTCACATCTGATGATTGCACAGACATAAAAACTATTAATAAGACAAAAGGCAATGAATACCATAAAAAGATAACAAAATTGGTGTCATTTTCCTTATTGTTTTGATTTGATTGAAAACATTCAATCAACATTTGTATGTTTTCATCCGTTGATTAGAAATCAATCCAGATAAAATAGCATGCAATAATCATTTTCTGCGGAAGAATGTTTTCTTCCTGAGCCTATTCGTTTAAGCACCCAACAATTTTTTCTCTTGTTAGAATAAGGCATACTGGCCAGAGCTTCATTATTTATAATCTGATTTTATCCGACAATCAATCGCATCCTGCAGTCTGGCGTCATGATGTTGAGTCGGGTTGGTGTGGGCATTGATAAGTTTTCAAATAAATCTGGTTCAAATATTTTGAGCTTAAAGAGAAGAGTAGCCAACAACATCCGTTCTAGTTATTTCCCTCGAAAGAATGCGTCGTTTAAAGTTTCACCAACAATCACGCTACCAGGAAAGGAGAAAGAAGAATGTTCCAGAGAGGAATTCAGAAATATCGCAGATTCTTGCAAAGATAAGTTACTGTTTGAGTTTTTTTCAAGTATAAATTTATAATCAATTTATTATTTTACATGAATTAAGTGATAGACGAACAAGACCAGACCGCATTAACTCCGCAGTGAAAGGAACCAGAAGAAAAATGGGCAAACAAGCCTACCTCATGATTTTGTTGCCTTTCATACCCATATTTGCATTGGTCTTGCAAAATTTATTCAGCTTAAAATCTGTGTTAGACTACCAGACTGAAGTACAAGATATCAGCAGACAGGTCAAAATTGCTGGGGATGTCGCGAAATTAATTTCTCAACTCCAGTGGGAACGGTCAGAAGTCGCATTTTATATCTTTCTTAATGGATCCACGGTCAGGTAATTAAAGTTTAAACTCTGTCAATTCACCATCTTCTCTGAAGATTCTTTCGTGACAATTTCAAGGTCAAATCTGGCGACAAGATTTTTGAAAACGGATTCCACTCTCAGCAAAGTTCAATATTGGCCTGAAAAAGGATTTGAGAAGGATGCAGACTTTAAAACAAAGTTAACGTTTTTAGCAAGATTACATGAATTTCGGTATGATGAATTTTTTTGCTGAATGTTTCGCCATTTTGAGTAATTTGTTGTTTTATATTCACAAATCCAGTAGACAAATAACTGAAAATGGGACACATATGTACCAAATTATAGAATATTACACATCCTCTAACAAAATCCTCTTGAATTACTTGACGAATGAAATTAAAGAAACCAAAAATGATGTCTGGAGGTATGGCCGTTGGTTGTATAAGATTTCGTATACAATTTTGACACAATGTTTCTATTTTATTTGGTTAAAATGATCCAGATATTTGCTGGCGTACAAGAACCTCTTGCGAAGCGTAGAAAATTTCGGCATTTCCGTTGTGTATGGTATAAATTACTTTGGAAGGGGTATACTCACTCGACCGAATCACATTGAATTTATTCGACATGACGCCCTTGGCCGTGAATATTCCAACGCGTCCATGGACTTAATCCTGGAGTCTAAAGCGGAGCCGTATTTTGGTGAAATAATTCAACGATTGGAAAATCTCACTGATGTCCAAAACCTGTAATAATACGTCTTACTTATCAAATAATGTCTAACAAAATCGATGTGGTAATGTCACTTTAACTGTTTACTACATGGCTTTCGGACCGGTACATCCTAGACGAATCCAGATTCTCATAAATGAGCCTCAAGTTCCAGACATACAAGAATCCATAGATTACTTTGAATCTATGGCCTTCTTATTAGAAACATTGCGAATGGCACAGAAAAATCTTCGATTTGGCATGAAGTAAGTCGTATGTCCAAATTACGTTATGAACTATTTTAAGAAGTCTTAATTTTCAGTATCAGTGTGGCTGAATGTATTGCTGCTGTTAATATTAAAGCCTGGACGGCCATCGGAATCCTTGTCCTTGTTTTATGCATCTCACCTCTCATAATTTTCCTTACACTCAAAGCAATTTTTACCATCAACACTTTTGCCGAGCACTTGACGGAGAAAGCAGAAGAGCTGAGTAGAGAAAAATTGAAATCTGACCGATTACTTCTTCAAATGCTTCCTCCATCAGTGCTGATAGAGCTGAAACAAAAGCGACAGGCCTCAGCCACATATTATGAGCAAGTTTCTATTTATTTTTCCGACATTAGTTGTTGGATTCACTGAAGTTGCAGCGGGGTGCTCCCCTTTGGAAGTCGTATGTTTTCTCAACTCAGTGTATCGGCTCTTTGACTCAAGAATAGAAAAGTATGACGTGTACAAAGTTGAGACGGTTGGGGATGGTTATTTAGTTGTGAGTGGGTTGCCCACTTTAAATGGCAAGTTGTCTTAAAATGGTAGGTTATAATTTGGCAGATTAACATATCCTTTGGTATTTGTAGGAAATCGACACACCTATGAAATAGCATCAATGGCCCTTGATTTAGTGGCATGCAGTCCAGTGGTCAAAGTCCCAAGACGGCCCAACCAAGCAATGCAAATTCGTGTAGGGATCCATTGTGGTCCTATTATGGCCGGAGTGGTTGGGTCTAAGCGACCGAGATATTGTCTTTTTGGAGGTAAAATATATGCTAGATATTAATTGCTTATTAGCTCATAGTACTTTATATGTACAATTTTTGTAGATACAGTCAATACCGGTAAGTGTTTAAGGGACAAGTTAAAAATGTGATAACTTTGACAGTAATCTCATTTTGTTCCGTCCTTAATGTACATATAGCTTCACGAATGGAGACTACCGGATTGCGTAATATCACACTTTGTCTGGCATTATATACTTACGAGTGATAAATATTTGTTAAATGCATTTTTCTGGTGGATTGCAGCTCTAAGAATCCATATGAGTTCTGACATGCAGGCAGCATTAAAGGAAATTGGTGGGTTTCAGATTGAGCACAGGGGATTGATTGACGTAAAAGTGAGTATGATTTGATGGACGTAGTAGTTATTTATAGAAGTCATTGGGTTCCTGTAAATAATGGAGTTGGGCCAATCAAATATTGAATTGTCTTTTATGTTCTACTTGTAACAGGGGAAAGGTATGATGGACACTTACTGGTTATTGGGAAAAATTGGAAATTCCACAGAAATAGTTGAAATCGTCCATCCCTACCAATTTGATGAAACATTGGATCAAATGGAGTATCTGGACGAGTACTACGGAGATCACAAATAATGTATTATCATGTCCACATATTGTTTAGTTGATGTTTATTCGGTATAAAATATAAATAACATTAGAAAAGTGTCAAAAGTTTGATTGTCAAACGGCTACCAATTTCAATAGTGGGACTTGAATTTCTCCACCTTGAATTCAGTGAAGGAAATCGGGCCGCATATCCCGTAGTCTTCAGCCTCTTGCAATGCTAGAAATGTATTTAAAAGATTCTTAGAAAATATTGAAAATGAGAATACAAGTAATTTCAAATTATACATTTTACCTGGCATGCGTGATTTACTACAGGCAAAAACGCATTCATTTGGGTACATAATGCCATTGTTTCCACAAATTCTGAAGGAATCATCCGTGTTTTGGGAGTTTTGGCAGTCGTCACAATATTTTCTACGTTCTTTCATTCCTCCTCGATTCATTCGACCTTTTAGATCCGGATTCATCATGGTATCCTGCAAAAAAGGATAAATTACGATTTGAAATCTATCGTAATCCCACTAAAATGATTTTAGTAAAATCATACTTTACACATATTCCTTACCACATTTTCCCAGGTAAAGTCCGGATGATAAGAAACCACGGGAGAGGAGTGAATTATGATGAGAGAAGCAATTACACAAAATGCTAGTACCGCAGACATTTTTTATGCTAAATGAAATTATCCAGAAATATTTTGTCGGAACAGTCAAGAACCAAATGTTCTACTCTTGAACTGTCGTAATGCAGTTCAGGATGTTCTTATTCACTCTCAGTTATAATTATAACTCACATACTGAATCCCAGACATTGCATTTGAAAGCTTAATAGCAACCATTGGATGATATGGCGAGGGGAGCAGATTAGTATGAAACTGTATTGACTGGAACAAGAAGCCAAAAGTCTTATGGAATCATCTTACAAACATAACCCTTGCCCTTTCAATATGCTTATAGCAAAATGCCACTTCCTTTTACAAAGGAAAGCAAAAGATGTATGTAACAAACTTCACAACGCATTCCAGTTTTGGTATTTCTTGGTGTCAATTATTATTGACGAACATTTCATTTGACCAAAAGTATTGCAAAAAAGTACATGGCTCAAATGTAACATGAATCATTCACATTATTTAAAAAAATAAAGAAGTGTAAAACACTTATTTGTCACATGCATTATTCAGTCTTTATCACAACAGTAATTTTCTTCCGCAGTAGGGATTTACATTTTAAATTATAGGTCTTGGGGTGTGAAGACCCACATTATTTGAAGTCAGTTCCGGAACATGAGTCCCATTGTATCCGAATTTGCGTAGGTTTGGGGAACTTTCCCGTGAACTCAGAGTTCGTAAATGAAAGTTCAGCCTATATGATAATTGGTGATTTTTTAATGTCAAGATATTTAAAACCTGCCTGAAAATAGTAAAAAAATAGAAATTAGCCATAATCTAACCTAACATTGTCATTTTATCATTTACCTCGAATTTGGAGGTATGCAGTCAACGGTTATTAAATTTCTTGTTGAGAGAATATTGTCACTTGTTCCGAGATCAACTTCTACGGCAATCCAGCGGTCTTTGTGACGATTCTCACCAATATACAAAGATCCTTTTCCAAAGGATTGGTTTGATTGGTTATGGTACAAGACTATGTTTTGGTCTCCGGCTTTTAAAACGTCACAGCCGTTCAATCCAATTTTTATGATTAAGTCAGCAAGTACAAAAGGCGGAGATGGAACTCGATAGCAGGATATACTTCTTGAAGAATGAATTGAAATTTCAAATTCCGGAAAAGTGTCGGAATTATCTGTAAAATAAGCGAGTCAGAGAAAGCAAAATAAGGCATTCAACTAAAAAGCATTAATTTACCGTCTGAAGATGTCCAATGTCCAAATGAAACCGGTACCAATTTATAATGTCCCGGATCAATCATCAAGTTAAGATTTACATCTCGATCTTTTAGTCTTCCCGTGTATTGTACTAGTTTCCATTTACTAGAGTCACAAGAGTCATCTGAATTTGAACTTGATTTTAATAAAACTAGTGCTACATCAGGGACGATTGAGTCTAGTCGTTTTTGACGTCTTAACCTTAAATAAAGGAAAACACTTTAATTTGAAGTATTTAATTGATATAAGTAGATAGTTGTAAAGTTGTATCAAGTAATTTCCTTACCAAGAACTTTGAAACAATGTAATGTCCAACTCGGTAGGTTTCTCAACTTTCATGGAGTAACAGGGATGACTAGTTCTATCCGCGTATGGCAGCAAAATTCCCTGAAAACTATTGTATTCCCAATTCTGTCGAATTCTACAAATGTCCAATACTTCAAAATGACTGGAAACACGAATAAAAATGGTTTTATAATTATACTACAATTGAGAATGCCAATTTGTTTGAGCATACTTCACAAAGTCTTCAAAACACATCCAAAAAGTTCCTTTGTCACTTGAACCAGTTCGGTTTAAAGCCCTTTTCATTTCAGGCGTCCAGAGTGGTGAGGTTGAGCACCATCGTCCAGTCCAGGATTCCTTTCCCCAAGGGTTCCGCAATTTGATTAGTTTAGGACCCCATTCATCGTTTACTTCCAAAATTGAGTAGGCATGTCTAGATTTCAAGCCCATTTTTTCGTTGTCTAACATTTTTCCCCGATCTCGACCGTGAGTTCCCGTCCCAATAAGAAATCCCGCAGACGCGCTGGATACCAACTGGGCCCAAGTTAATTCAAAGTCTAGTTTTGATGAGACCTAAAAATAACACAAATGCTTTTTGTTAATATTTTTGTCACTCAGCTCAGTAAAATGAGCGGAAGGAAATAGAAAAATGTGACAATCTTAATTACCAAACTGATTGAATTGCATGGGAAACCTGTCAACGTGGTTAATGATTCTGAATTCGATCCCCCAATTAATGCTTCATAACTTCCGTGAAGTTTAGCCATAGCTTTTTCAATCAGTGGGACCCACAACTGTTTCCTTTTAGCCTGTGGATTGAGTTTAAACTTTAAATACGTCTGTCAAATTGCATTTGTAATAAATTTAATTGTGCACCTTTGCATAAATTAATCGCCTGGATTGGTCACAAGGAAGTAAATCATCCACAATTACATCCTTCCATTTTCCAAAATGATTCAGTCTTACAATATAAGCCCCTGCTTGGTTTATCTCATTTGTGCGAAGGATATTGTCCAGTAATTCTTTTCGCTCTGTTATCATTGCCTGTATAAATTTGATCCTTTAATTACTAAGTTTCATGCTTCAGGATATTCATTTACATATGCAACGAATATCGAATATGTACTTACTAAGCTTCCCATCAACCAACAGTCACCCAAACTTCCTGATGGACAAATAAAACACATATGATATAAGAATAACCATGTCACTATCACCCAAGAACTGTATTCTTACCTTGATAAATATCGGATGGGGTCGGGTCACACATTATCGACCAATTTGCAATTCGTGATGCCGGATCGTTGCAGGATATTTCTGAGGGACGCAGCCACAAGTGGGGAACTTGAAATTTGACAGGTTGTCCATTAATAATGGCTGGACCTTTCCCATTAACAAAGAGTGCGAGGGGTCCAGGAACAAAAGAGTCGTCCACAAATTCCTCGTCTAGTTCGCCACAAGTGGACAGAATTGTTTCGAATGTCTCCTTTACGCCAGCCCTCACCGGACCGCGAGGATCATTGCTTTTTCTCCGTGATACGACGGTTTTGTCATCTTGTGTCCAAAGAGTTGATGAAACTGTATTCTTTAGGGTTTGTGGTGGCTGTAATGTTAGACAAGCTGAACATGTTTTAGCGTCCAACGGATTTAACAGGGTGCAGGCCTCGCAGCTCCAAGAATCAGTAAATGCAGAGGGACTAGCGTTGTCCTGAAATTAGTAATTATTATTAAACTTTGATGTAATGTGTCGGCGTATAGATATATAAATACTAAATTAAGCAAAACCTTTGTCTCAGGTCTGGGCTTTAGAAGATTGGTAGTCGATTTTTGTATTCCTCTAATTATTTGGGCCTCATGTGTCTAAAAATATTTGATGATTAGGTGCATACTTGCTATGTGAATGTTTTGTCGTACAACTTTTGAATGCTTCTAATGTATATTTACCAGTTTTATGTTGTCCAATCCTTGAAGAGCCTTTCGTTGAACAATTTCAGGCTTCTTAATTGAAATGACATCTTTATCAGAGAGGGCTTTGGCTTGGTTTTTCACCGGTGACAACTTAAAGGCCGGAACTTGAGCAACTGTTTTTTTATGTTCCTGTCAGAAAAATAGAAATAAAATCAATCAGACACTCAGGGACTTACAAAATAGTGCATGGAAATGTACAATTATGTCATTACCACAATCAGAACAGCCTCTATTTCCGGAATGTTATGTCTTCCTTTTCCACAGGCAGTCGCAGACCAAACGATCAACGGAGTTTTTCAACGTACAAGTCCTGCAGGACCATTGCATCATGGCAAGTTGTGGTTTCTGTATCATTCGATGTGTCCCATCAGACTTTGCAGAAGCCATCAGGACCCCACTTAAACTTATTGTCAATTGCAAACGAGGTAAAAAATATCACAATAAAAATGTTCTACAAATATTTAATTTACAACCGCTCCAATAAAGTTGTGCACGATCACGGTTCAAATGTCTAACTTTACAATGTCAACTAGTAAATAGTGCAAATATACAATTGACACTAGTAGGGAAAGATAATATTTATCTATCTATCACAAAGCAGCTAGGCCATGAGAAATGCCATGACCAGGTCAAACAAAGCCACAGCCACTGCCTCTGACTAAAACAACAATGAGCAATAAAGTTTGCCAACCACAAATTAACTAGTGAACTAACGCACCGTATCGCCGTATATTTACTATTACTAGTAATTCCTACCACAAAAACAAGTGTAGCTAATATAAAGCTGAAGTTAGTCACACAAGGCTCAAGTTACAACCATTAGTGGTAATATTAAAGTTTGTTAAAAACGGAAATGAACTTGTTACCCAAAGTGCATGAAATCTTTATTTGCAATGCAAATTTGAGGCAGACATTGAATAACTTTGAGAGTTTCGGAAGAACAGGAGCCTTGCAAATATATGTTAATGTCAAATGTCTAACTAACTACCAAACTACTGATAATGAAATTGGATGCTGATATGATTTAAATTCACAGAATTTGCAGCAGATAAAGTAAATCTTCATCAGTCAGTCAGATTCATGCAAAATTATGAGTCACACTGTGAATGCCGTTGATCTCCTCTACCCACGTCCACCAGTAAATTTTAATGCTTTGTATGAATGTAATGTGTTTATTGCACACTTGAACAAAAAACGGATACAAGTTGTCAAAATCTTTGTAAAGTGTCTCCATGAGTCAGCCCAGTGCGACGATTAGATGTCCCGTTAGAAATTTTATCATTAGTCATGAAACTGATGAAAGGGAATAATATTTGCGTTTCTTTACTTAGCAGAGGTCGTATACCTTGCGTATGTAACGTTGTTAATTGATGTAAATTTCAAAATCCAAGCTAAAATTTCCTATCCGTGGAGCCTTTTTTTATTTCTTATGTTTATTTAATTTAATTTCGTATGATAAAAATTGTTATCATAAAATACTACACTTTACAGTTTGGAACAATTAATATTTTTAACGGATTTAATAATTCTTTACAAATTGTAAGAATTATTTGAATACTATTTGACATTTTATTGAGTGGCAAAAATATTATTGCAACATAATCATTAAAAAAATTGGCTAATCTATACCACTTCTTCCAACATTATGCACATGTTTTTAACATTTTAAATATCTATAGGTAATTAGGTAATTATAAAAACTTTTGTCTGCCTTTCGAAAACCTTCCAGCAAGTTCTTTGGTCTTTTCTACATATTTTTTAGA
>JAAXNX010001207.1:0-19249 GCA_036491905.1 Folsomia manolachei
GAAGTCTTTAATCTAAAGTGATTTAGCTCCCAGTCGGGGTTCGGTTTTTGATTTGTTTGACATCAAAGACAAATTCACTCTGGGATTCCTTTGAGTTCCTTCCATTCATGAAAGCTGTATTCAATAACTATCACCAACTTGTCGAGTGCTCATTATTTTCCCACTGTTAGAAATTAGTAGGGAATTTTTACTGAACATATCCATGACAATTATCTAACTAATTATTGTAATGAGACAATTGACCTGTAACTAAGGCAACAGTTTCCTTATTTTCAGGCCTATCTGACTCTCCACTTTGTTGAGAGTTTGATTCAAAAGAATTGCGTGGATTTATTGGGTGGCTCATCAAACGTCATGCTAGATCTCATGGGTCATCTTCTTAACGATGTAAAAGGACTCACGGCTCTCTCTCATACGTAAGACTGCGGATTCACTGTGATATTGACCCCATGACCTTAACTCTGGACTTGTCTTTCCAGGTCGGCCTACCAATCCACGGTTTCGCAGTTGAAATCAGCTCTTGGGGACTTTCTTACAGCGGTTGATGTTCTCCTCCTAAAAGAAAGAGGGGATGAGGTGCAAAAAGAACTTTATTTCGAAAAGGTCCTCGCCACTCTTCAAACAACAAGGGATGCTTTGGCAGTAAGTATTTGGCTAATTAGTAATTATGTTAGGAATTATTGATTAAGGAGACAATACGCAGTCACGTAATACTATTTCGTAATAATTACGGACTTTAATCCTCATCTGGCTAACATTGCAACTTAGTTATTTATTGACACATTAGATGCATGCCTTTATCACTGGTCCATACAACATAACTCATAATTTTCTTTAATATAACTTTAATATAAACTGACAACGCAACACTCAGAACTTTGTTTCCTCCCCAAAAAGTTGTAAAGGGCAAAGTTCACTTATCAAACCAAAAACCGGCAACTTTCTTAGTGAGGTAAAGTACAAACTAATTCCTCTAACTTGGAGGTGTAGTTCCCAATATTTGAATTACTTATTTAATACTTTTTTGTCCCACGCCTCACTAATCTTGACTTGTGTCCCTGCTCATGCAACAGAAGGCTACGTTCTATATCGCCCGGTATGAGTGAGATGAACCCATTTGTTACGCAGTTTGGATAAAAGGTCATCTCCAAACTCACTCAACTTTTGTCAGTTTGGAATAGTTTAGGACTCGGGTTTATTTGGCAAAATTTGAATTGCATGTGACGGTTGCATGGCGTATCTGTAATGGGGAGGGCAATATTTGCTTAGGTAAAACAACAAATCAGTGTTTCTCATGTCCAATCCAGGCCACCTCTATGTTTGTCTGTCTTGTTCAATTTCTCTAAACAAATCTAAACCTGCTGCCAAATGATCTCCATTAAATTGTTCATTCTCTTCAATTACGTGCTCTGGTTGTGACAGACGCCTTCCAAATTCCATTGCATTCTATTTCCAATCCCTCTCTAAAAATACAAACTCTCCAGCCTTTCACCTTTCACCTTTCCCTGACACAATCAGGTCTCTCATTTGTTGGTAAAACTCTAGGAAAAAAAGTCTATGTGGACAGAAGCAAGTTTTTGAGGAGATAATAATTATTCTTAAGGAATTTTTTTTAAACTGGAATCCCGACCAAAACAAGAATTGAGTTGGCTTGATTTTGTACGCCTGACTTTCCAGGGAGTAAAAAGTAGGAGTTGAACTTTCACATTTACTTCATTTACTCCACTCTGCTTTCACTTTACTTACTTTCACCTCCAGTCAGGTAAAAGTTGAGTCAAGTGAGAGTGGTTGGTTGGACAGAAACGAACTTTGTTTTCTGTTGGCCTGGTTGCTCTCTCTAACCACATGGTAGTCAAGCCAAGTGGAGAAAGTTGGTTTGATGGAAATATGTAATGACTCGTGCGATAGTGGAGAATGACATTATGCACTGGTTTTTTATTTATAAAGACTTTCAAAAAACCAAAATCTTGTTCAATTTTTGATCCTTATTAATTTGTCTTTAATTCCCCCCTACAGCGATTAAAGAGTCTCGTAGACGCCAAAGAGAATGGGAATCATCACTACACAAATTCTGTGAGACATCACTCCACCTCCTGTGCGGGATCCACCCACACCCACACCACTGTCCAGAGTAGTAGACCACACCCACCTCCTCCTCCTATCTTAACATCCACACCCAAAAGTAGCTCCAGCTGTCGAGTTGATCCACGGTCACCCAAATCTCCAGAAGGCTTAGGTTCACCTTTTCCACAGCCGCAGCCACACCCACCTCTTCCACCCCCTAGGAATCGGTCACCTGGAGAAAGAGGAGAAAAACGGTAAGATTATCTTTAAATGGTCAATTACAAGTTGTAATTTACAACACAGGGAGAAAGTTATTGGAGAAAGTATTGGAGAAGGGATTTCATGGCCAACGGTGAATGTTTGCGTATCCATCTATTTTTATGCCATGCAGATTGACGTCAAGCTTGGCTAGTTGTTAGGGAGTGAAAGTTGTTTCATGCAATTTGTGTATAAGTAGAGAGGATGGATGATTTCTCTCCGGGAGAAAGTTGAGCTGTTGCTTTCTTTTTTCTTGTAATTCATTCATTCCTCCTTCTTCCACGTCTTTCGGTGCGGTTGGAATGGGAGAGTGAATAAGATTATGTTTCACAAGTAATTAGAGCCACCTTCACCTAATTTGGATGAGCGTCATTCCACTGACTTGTTTACACGACATTCCTTTACTGGAACTGATTAGGTGCTCTTCTCCAATTAACGCTGGATTAGAATGAGATTAAACAAATCCATCCAGTAATTAATTGGAATGGAAGAATGGGAATGGATCGGCATGGTTTGGGTGCAATTTTTTTTTAGAAAATCATCTTGTTTGATTCTGGATCCAATTCCAAACCAGACAATATTGGATGTAAAAATTGAGAATGTAGAACTGAGTTAGTTGTGCTTTGGCTTTCATGCTGCCAAATCCAATTAGAATTTCATTATTCAACTCACAAAAGCGGGCAAGGTAAAGAAAAAAACCGACTCTTCCTAAAGTTTAATTTAATCCTTCCCCCACACTTCTGGTGTGGAGCGGAGGCCGGCTAGCAATAAGTTTCTAGTCACTAATTCTTCTTTATTATTGGTTTCTTGGGACATTGGGATAAAATCAACTTTGGAATCTGGTTAAAATAGTTAGAAATTGGGATATGGATGAAGGCATGCCATATGGTTCACATTTGCTACATTTCTACTGCAAAACATGGCATTTTGAAGGAATAGTGCCAGAGACCAGGTAGTTTAGCAGTCGACCTAAAATGTTGACCAATGTTCTGGAAATAGAATTTAAAAAGAACTTTGCAGCCGTTGAGCGTGCCTCCTAGATAGCTGAGTGAGTACCTGGTTAAAGAGGTAGCTGTAGTATTTTGGAATAGTGACACATGGATGGAATTGAATGAATTACTTACTTTCACTCCTCCCATTTCCATTCAGAGTTTCTATCCAGAGCTCTAGATTCTGGAAAACACTTTTATTTTATCCACTCCACCCGGGGCTCAATTTATTAGCTCTTACCTACTCCGACTCTTCAAGAGTTAGTGGGTACAAGATCAAAGAACATGTTTCTTGGGCAAATCCCAAAATAAACTATTATCCACTCTAGAACTCCACTTCATCCACTTTTCCAATGAAATGAATCCATCCAGCAGCCAACTATTTCTTCAGGAGAAACTGGGCCATTTCCAAGCACATAGGGGTGTGCATGCTCTCAATTAAAGCTGTTTTCCTTACCATTTCGCCACAATGTTGGCCATTTACAAATATTTGGATGTTGCCCTGTTACCATTTTGTGCAAAACTGACCCAATTTTGTATATTTTATTATTTGCAGACCACCACTCCCCCCAAAACTTGGACAATGGACCGCAAAATCTTTCGACTCCACTGACTGGCCACCATCTTCCTCCCCTGCCTCCTCCACCTCCAATCAAGCCCCTCCCCATCACACCTCCCTTCTTGCAGCATGGTTAGAATCCTCCGGACCCACAACCACACCCACTTCCTCCTCTGCCCACCATCGCTCCCTATCCCAGCACGGAGGTCGGGTAGGTCGACACTCAACCTCAAAATTTGACTCTTCCTGGACAGAGAGCTCCATTTACGTCTCCTCCTCCCACTCGACGGGAGGTGGTTCCTCTAAAAAGCTTCACCGATCCTCAAACCCCTCTCTTGTCCTTAGTAGTCATGGCAACCACGGTAGTAATCATGGCAACCATCGTAAAACCACACGAACTCATTCCGATTCCTATCAGTTGGAGGATGACGCCCCCTCCGATGCTTCGGGAAGTGTGGAACATCTCTTGGAATGTTCTGGGCGCGCCTCAGACTCTGCCAGCTTATCCTTGGGTTCCTCCCTGGATAACTTGCTTCTTATCGACAGCTCTTCCATGGCTTCCGGGTTGAGTCCTAATTCTGGTGGGAGTGGTCGACCTGGAGCACCAAATCGTATCTCAGTTTCTTCCAATTTATCCTCCGGAAATCACTCTGGAAATGGTGGTCCCAGTGGGGGTGGTCTGACCTCACATGGTTTGGCCTCACTAAGCAACTACGATCCAGAGTTAGACGACTCGGACGTATTTGTGGAAGGTGAGACATCCCAACCAGCCCCATCTCTCCCACAGAAACAGAATCGAGCCGTATTTCTTTTGGGAGCGACGGCTGAGGTCAGAGGTCAAGGTCCGCCAGCCCCTCGGTGTCCATCTCCTTATGAGAACGTGGACGAGACAGAGCTAAGCACTTGGCACGGTCAGGCTTCTTCCGCCCGAGACGCCTTCCACTCCCAACAACGCGTCTTTATGTCCTACTCTGAGAGTCGGAACACACTGACGGATGATGAGCGACCACCCCTCCCACCCAAAAAGAAACATTCTCTTATTGCCGCCTACGTTGAATTTCTCCATAATTTTGAATCCTACTCCCAACAAGGACACCACACCCACTTTCATAATCATCTGAATGCCATTCATCACCAACATTTGGCATCAGTGGGGGCGTCAGGGGATGAAGTGGAGCCACCGACGGAGGAGCCTAGACGTGCCGCATTCCGCACAGAACGTAGCGCAACCCTAGCAAATCCAGGGGCAAATCTTGGGACTTACTCTCGTTCCGCTTACTCCTTTAATTCAGGCTCTGGAGGTGGTGCCCTTTCCGAAGAGGATGCCACAAGTCCCAGTCCTGGAGGGGGTGGAGGCTCTCAATTCCAATTTCAACCACTTTCTCCATCTTCAAGTGGCTCTTCGGGGGGTGGAGGTGGACAAAATGGATCTCATCCTCCCCCAACACTACCACCCAAAAGAACAAAACAATTTCTTAGCTCCGAACCCACGCCCACACCACCCCCATCTTGTGAGGAGAATAATGCTTCCCTTTCCCCTGCACGAAATAGTCACCTAGCAACATCTCCTGGTCAAACTGTGGCATCGTCTCCTAGCAACCATCCTTCCACGAGGTATTTACGATTACTCCTAGTTACTCGACGTTTCCTGCGTTATTTTGAATTTACTGCCAAATTTCAAATACTAACTCAATCAATCCTTTTACAGCCCACAACTAAGTCTGGAAGAGTTGGGCGTCGTACCACCCTCTAGCGACCTGTATATCGTGGACGCTCTTCCCAGTCTGATACCCAACGAGTCTGCTCACAATACTTCCGGCTCGACATCCTCCTCCAAGGGTGGGAGTAACTCAGATGGCCCTGAAATAAAGGGTGGTGACCCACATCTTCTCCTCGTATACGCATGTGCTCCTGGTCTTAAGGGTAGGCTCAAAGAATAGCTATCTTAAAGCTAATTATCCTAAAGTGAACAACCTTTTCACAGATCTCCGCTTCCGGGAAGTATTCCTTTTAACGTATCGAACGTTTGTGAGACCGCTGGACGCCGTTAATTTACTTTGGGCCCGCTACCAACATTTCATGGGACGAAATGCGTCCGACCGACTCTCTCTCCTTCATACGAGGGCAACCCTTGACCTTTGGGTGGATGTTGTTAACTCCCTCACCCCAAAAGACCTGGAACCCGAGTTGGTGTCTCTGCTGAGGGAATATATTTATACGCTGGTGGCATGTGGAGAGATTCAAAGCGCCCTTAAAGCGAGGAAGGGTCTCATTCTAAAATATTCTATCCGAACTAAACTACTCTGCCCTAAACCACCTCCTGTCAGTTTGGCGGTTAGCTCGGAGTAAGATTCATCTTCTATATTTTTTAATTTGCCGCTTCATGCTAATAAGGTTTCCAATTTTGAATGTAGAACTCAATCCTTGTTGCAATGGGGAGCTACAAGTATCGCTCAACAGATGACGTTGCTAGATGCCGAACTATTTCGACAACTTGAACCCGCTGAACTCCTGCTATGGGCGAGGGAACAAAGTGAAGATTTCTGTCCCGCGCTTAACCATTTTACGGAGCATTTTAACAAAGTTTCATATTGGTGGGTGCAACTTACACATGGCGAAGAGCTAGCGGCGAATTCTTGGGAAAGTTTTAATTTGTTTTTCATTTGCAGGGCACGCTCAAAAGTCTTACTCTGCCCTAATTCTCGAGAACGTAATCGAACCATGAAGAAAATGATTGAAGTTATGAGAAAGCTACGAGAATACAACAATTTTAATTCTCTTCTCGCCGTACTGGCGGCCCTAGACTCCGCACCTATTCGACGACTCGGTTTTTCTAGACGACTCACGGAAGCTCTCAAACCACACGCCGCTCTCACAGATTCCTCCGGTTCTTTTAGGACATATCGCCAAGCGTTGTCAGAGAGTAAACCGCCCTGCATTCCGTACATGTGAGAAATTGACAACAATTTTGATAAATGAGTGAATTTTTAAAGTACCTTTGCATTCTTACAGCGGTCTGGTGCTACAGGACTTGACATTTGTGGATATTGGAAATGCGGATCTTCTGCCGGATGGAAAGGTGAACTGGGTCAAGAGATGGCAGCAGTGGGTCGTTCTGGAGCCAGGAAGACGTTTTCATGCTTGGTAATAGATTACACGCCTTAAAATTAAGACTCTCAATTGAACCCGTGATTTTTTTATTCCCACAGCAACTACGGATTTGTTAGGAATGATCCACTCCTGACCTTTTTGAATAATTTTGACGAATCTCTAAACGATGATGAACTCTGGCAGCTTTCCGAATCCATTAAACCACGAAGTAAAAACTATTAGCTATGTACCACCTCCATGGAAACCATACCAAATCTTAATCTGTGATATTTATTTATATTTAACGAACCTATGGCAACTACCAGTATATAATGTAATGGGTAGATTTCTCGAATCTACTTTATTGCCAAAAGACGCTAATACTCATTTCCTGTAATTTTTTTTTTTGTATTCATATCATGAGTCAAGATGAAGGTCGTTATAAAATGTTACCGTTATTATACGCACACAAATAGACGATAGTACCTTAACCACTATAGTTGTTACATTAAACTAAAGTATCATAATTGAACCACGTACAATTAGTCATGTGGTTACCTTTAAAGAAGGGTAAAACTAATGCCACATAATTATAAACAATATGGTTGTAAAACTGCAAGTAATAGAACACCTCGCATATCTGAATCCCTTAGAAATTAGTGTCCTTACTTGCGCTATTTATCTGGATTACCGGGATATTCTCCTTGACAAGAACTGATTGAAGCATAGCCAATAAGTAGCCGGCCTATTAGCACTCGTAATGAATCAACCAAATTTCAGCAATTTTCCCAAAGGACGAGCTTTAAACTAAATTAAAAATCGAAGTTATTCGAGCTGTAACCTAAATACTTAAAAGTAAATTTGCAATCCTCATATCCTTGAATAAATATTTGAAATACGGTCCCAACCAGCAAATTCCTATCATGCCATTAATTTACTAATTAAATAAAATAATAATCCAAATTGATTCATAATCTTGCTCAAAGGCCAATTTATTTCATAATTCTTGGTTGTTAAAATTAAGAAGTTACCCACTCCAAATTAAATCCATTTCCCATCCCGGTAAAGTCCGATTTAAAAACAAAAAGGAGCATGTCATTGTGGGTGGTGAGTTTGGGTGAGGTTGCACAATAAAGGTCATACTGACTCCACCCGCCAAATGCATTTGGAGCCGGGTAGAACTTGTAGAGGACGACGTAATCATAGCAGGAAGGTTCCAGTCCCCTCGAGTTCCAGGTTGTATTCAGTCTTGGACTGGAGTCCAAGCTGTAGTCCGGCGTCGTTATGATAAATGTGGAGAGTTCGTTGTTGTCGTAGGAGAAGCCTTCGGGATGTTGAAGCTCACCAGTGGGTGTGTTCGAAATAAAATCTTTGGAAAGGGAAGAAATATTGCCGGCGAAGAAATCCGTGGCTCGATATTCCAGGACGAAGCCAAGGCTGGAAGAATAATGACTTTTTCAGTGTTTCAATAGTCAAAATCATTTAAATCACGCACTAGTTGTGATTTTAGTTACGCCACCTACTGGCTAGTTGCATTAAAATGTGAGTTGCGCATTATATGTTAATTTTGAATTGAATAGTTGACCACCGTACCCTTCTAAAGCTTCGTCGGTTACAAAGGTCACAATAGCTAAGCTTCCCCTCAAAGATACTGGAAGTCCTTCATCCCTCCTGGATTAAGTAAGATTAAAAAATTGTAAAATTGACTACATTATAGTTTACTGAATTGCATTAATTAGCTCATCCTTACATAAAAGCAGTCTCCTGCAACGGAGGATCTGCCCTTGTAAAACTGCTCACAGAAAGTCCATCATCCGGATCCGACCCTGTCGGATAAAGTATTCAATATGAAAAGGAAGCATTCTATAAGATAAGTAAGGTTTTTAATATGTGTTGAAGCGGTGTTGAAAATGCGACGCGTCTTTTCATGACCTATGCTCAAACACGTTCGGTTAGAGTCTTGCATTTCTCATTCGTGGCCCAGAGTCTTAGATGAAAAGTCAAACGCGTAGTTTGTTTGGGGCACTAGTTTGCTTTGTGTGACTTTCTTTATTGGAAAACTGTGTGTAACAAGACCGGAGATAGTAAACATGACTTCAACGTCTCAGGCAAAGGTAAGGTTAATTTGTTAAATATGGCATCGTTATTATTACAAACTCAATGAATTACTATTTTCCACAGTTTTAAAAAAAGCCAACCGAGCAGTTGAACAGCTTGGATTAATCCAATTCCTGGACTCTAAGGTTCAAAATGATGGAGAGAGAGATCGGCTCCTAGGGATGGCAAACTGGACCAGACTGTCTATTTCAGTCGCGATTGCGGCTATTATGTCTTGATTCCTGCTGGGAACCGATATTTCCTAACAACATATCTCAAGAAAAAGTGGAGGAATGCCATTTCCCAGGCGTCAAGAGAAGCGATTGCGACTATTATGTCTTGGTTCCTGCTGGGAACCGATATTTCCTAACAACATATCTCAAGAACAAGTGGAGGAATGCCATTTCCGTGGAACACAGTTTTAAAAAAAGCCAACCGAGCAGTTGAACAGCTTGGATTAATCCAATTCCTGGACTCTAAGGTTCAAAATGATGGAGAGAGAGATCGGCACCTAGGGATGGCAAACTGTCTATTTCAGTCGCGATTGCGGCTATTATGTCTTGGTTCCTGCTGGGAACCGATATTTCCTAACAACATATCTCAAGAACAAGTGGAGGAATGCCATTTCCCAGGCGTCAAGAGAAGCGTGTCATTAACACGGTAATAAAGGCAAATTGGAAAAAATTGGAAGCGAATTCCCGAAGGAATAAAGAGAATCAGGATAGGAGAATCAGGATAGGAGTCTCAAGCTCAATTGAAAAAAGTTCATACGAAGATCAACCGGATATGGATATTCTGTATTTGTCAACCGCCATCCCGAACACCCAGCACGGCAAGTTAGGAGGAGATCGTGGACCCCACTTTTAAACAAAGAATATATCCTGGGACGTGGGTGTCTAAGACTGGCAAGTTTTCCATGAGAGACACTCATTTTTCTGATGGGATAAGTGAAATCTACAAGTTTTTGTCTAATCCCACCAATCTGCCAGCTACTTGCCTGGAATTACTCGTGATCCTGTGTGAGAGCAGGGATTCATAATGGTCATATTCACTTGTTATGTAATTGACTCAAGTTATCATAAAATACTAAATTCCAGGCGTACGGGAAAGAATACAATCGCCTTCACCCTGAAAATCTCATTTTCATCATCACTGAGACCGCAGCAATCCATCCACGACATGAACGAGCCGCCATCAAACTTGTTCAAGATGGATTCCCTAGTTTTCCAGATTGTTCAAGAAACGGATCCGGTCCATCCCCAATATTGGGCTACTTTTGACGACTTCGAAGACCTGAAGAAGTTTCCCTACAACATCAAGCCCAGTAACATAATTGAGAGATGGCGCAGAGTCAAGGACCCAGAAACTGAGTTTCCTGGCAGGAGGGTCATAATTTAAACTCAATTCTATTGCTATTCTCGTGGTTAGACTTGTACGTAGAACATTTTTTACGTAATTTGTGAACTTGCTTGAAATAATTTGATGAATTAATTACCAATTATTATTGTTTGTGGTTCTTCTAATGAAATAATATAACTAACTGGAAGATTGTGTTTTAGCCTTGCTATTTTTGGTACAGCAGTGAATTTGTGAATAAAATTAATTTGATGCTTATATGTATTCCCTATCAATAAATAACACATTTAATTTACGTATATACCTGCGAGGCCACTTTGAATCAAGGTAAAACTAATCCCGATCGCATTTGGGATACGAATTGTCCAAACACAACGCTCCTTTGGTGCATAAAGCTGTCCCGCTTTGTAAGATATCCTTCCACTCACCGTTTCGTTCAGGATTGAGCCACACGGGGTATCTGAAGACAACGTTTATTAGTCATGGGAATTTTGAAACAGCTTAAAATTGTACTCTACCTGTGATAGGACCTGTAGTAGTAGTCGTGGTCGTAGTGGGTGTGGTGGTGACCGTAGTAGCTGACGTCGAGGTGGGGACGGTATCCCCCGTAGGATAATAAATCACTTCAAACCCACCCGCTTCCGTCTCAACTTGCCCGTCTGTAAAGAAGGCCAGAATCCATCGGGAACCAATATTCGAAAGAAAATCGGTAGATGGCGAGTCCCCACAAAATCTTTTCGTCTCATTCAGCCTCCCTCCCTCCTCCTCAACGATATAAAGAATGACAGCATCACAGAAACAGGGTCCGCTTGGATGGGAACAAGGGCCCAGACTGAGCCCCTCCAGACCAAAATCTGACCTTGTATTGGCCCCAGCACCCACGGTTTTAATCAGCCATGTTGCTGCGAGGTTGGGTTCGTAGGCCCCAACCACAGGATATTTCACCACACCCTGGGCCGCCGTAGTGAAGAAAGTTAAATGTCGAGTTCCTACAGGGTCAGAGTTAGTTGCAGTCCATGAGAGATTAAATCCTGCTCCGGGGGCCATATTGTTCGGACCCACGTGTAAAACAAGGATGACGACAGAATTGGGTAGGAATATGACTGGGGCTGGTGGAAGGACGTCACAAAATGTCAACGTTTCCGGGGCCCCAACGGGACTTAAATTGGTTAGAGAATAGAATCGAAGGGCCCCATCCCGACAGTCGGTGAAATTGGAGGCGAGACTTAGGTTGGAAATGGCAAATCGGAAATTGGTCCGGGTTTCCAGATGGATTGTCCAGACACACGTTTCTCCAGGGATAAGGGGCTCTCCTGGGGGTGGGTAGGATAGCGAGTCAGCATCACTACTGATGTCACCACCGCATTGAGATAGACGCGGAAGTGACCCTTGGCTTGGGGCGAGAAGTAGGAGAAAAGAAGCCAATATTTTAAAGTAGCTCATGATGAATTACGTATATTTTTTGGAAATTAAGAGCTTTAATTCGTCCCAGCCAGACGTTACAATGGCCACATTCTGGAATAATTTCGTGTGATGGTAGCCAAAATAATTAATGGTTCGATACGGGTCCAAATGGCCCAGATTCTCGATAAGGTAAAACATGGTGACAACTAATTACCAGTGTATTATCATTGTGGTTATCGGGCATTCAAATGTTTAATGGAAGCAATCAATCATCCATTTAATTGAAGTCGATTGAAAGATTTAAGAAACACAATACTTTATTACTGTTATCAATGAGTTATTTATCATTATCAGCATATTATCCTCTTTATTGTCAATTAATTACTCACTCTCCAATATGCTTAGCTTTGAAAAATTAGCAAGCTAACGTCTGAACTATTGATACAGACTTTTGTATTTATGTATTAAACTGTATTAGAAAATATCTCCATGCTCTCCTTATCTCATGTATTGGTTCCTAATTAAAGTAATCTCTCACTCTACCAATAAACCACATTAATAATTAATTCCAGTGTCACTGGTTGATGAGACACAAAAACATAGCACTTTATAAAACTAAATATCACAACTCAATTCAAAGCCCTCGCTTTAGTAAATCAATTGGTAACTCTGCATTTTTATAAATAATTGGACGGATAAGGAACCCAGTTACACCCACCCCCACCACCGTTTATATTCTCGCAATTACTTCTTCTATCAGACCAAGGTTCATTGTTTAATTTATAAATTTTTTTGGGATCTGACTTTTTATTCGAAGAAGCTCTATAATTTTCTGCGGTTAAAGTTTGTCTCTTATTTCATGAAATAAAGTGACAAAATAAAGATTGAAGGAACCAGCAAGCCTCCAGATAAGGTCACACCTCTCCCTGGAGCATCTATTAAATTATCCTTATCTCGTCCATCCAGAGGTGACCTTGTTTGGGGTGGTTTCCTCCCTCTATGAGGTGGTGGCGGAGTTGTATTGCTCTCTTCTATGACCCCTTCCACCCTCCCACTCCCACTAAAATGAGGTTTTCTGTATCTTGGTCTCTCAGTGGCAGTTGTAGTGCTAGAAACATTGTACCAAGCTTCTGCAAAGGGTCGCAGATCTCCGGATGGAACCTGTTTCAGTATTTTAATCCACTTGAATGAGTATTTGAGTGGAATGTAGCAATGAAGAAGGATTGGATCCGTGGGGGCGTCCTTGTTCAACAGATCCGTTATTTCGGCGTGCACTTCGTAGCCAGAGGGATACTCGCTTAGCCCAGGAACAAGAAGGCGGTCTAAAATTGTAATCATATTTTGCTTGCATGAGCTAATTATTATCTTACTTTGGTTCATAATTTCTCATCACATGTCAATTAAGGACTTTAGTTAAATCTCATCAAATCCTGTAAAACCCATCAGTTCCTAGCCAACTTGTCATACCACTAACAATGACAAAGTTTTCTTGCTGAAAATCTCGAATGAAATAGTTGGTACAGGGTTGATTATTAATTACTTCTTATAGCTATCCGTAGACTGTTTTAAGTTTAACAAAGAAATAATGAATCATGCTATCAGTAAGCTTTTTATTGTTATAGAATCAAGGGCATGAGAACCCAAGGAGGTATTTATGACTCGTGGGAGTGGATAGATATCAAACAGCTCCCAACTCAATTAGTTAAGTTTCCTCCAATTACAGCTCCCATTCCTTAATAAAGTGGGAATTGAATTTTCTATAGAACACGACTTGACCTTTTCTTCCTCATGCAAAATAAACTCTGACTCATGACACGCGAAGAAAGTGTGACTAGTTTGATGAGATCTGAATGCATATGAATAATTCTCATATCTGGTCCCAACAATGAACATTCATTATTCACTAACTGCATAATTAATTTCGTTTTCTAATCTATCTAAACTCCACTTGTTCCCAACTACAAAAATGTAACTCTTTACTATCTGAAGTCTTACCGTCTTCCACAAATATCATGGAACCATTCGCCCACTCCACGGCCAATTTAAATCCTTGGGTGTACTCCTTGGGATCAGCCTGACAATACATGTACAGATGAAGGGCCCCTCTCTCTTCCGGTACAAAATAACCCACGGCCACGCTGGAATCTAATCAAAAATAAAAGAAATGCCTTAGTTTCTTTGCCAGTTTTCTTTGCCAGTTTTAACTTTTCTTACTTGAGGGCGCAATTTCTTGTTTGCATAACTCCACTGGAGACTTAAGAAACTCTGCAAGTTTCCAATCCGTGCAAGGACTATGTCCCGGATCCAAATATTCTGCAGCCTGACACCTTTCTGAGATGAAACTTCGACAAGATGTCCGCTCATTGCCTAAACTTCGGAGGAATGTCTTATCACAACAATCCTCCTTTGGGGACAGTTGTCTCCTTGCCAAAGTATTGTTGACGGTTACGGAGATATGGCCCCTTGTCTCTCCCACGACACAGATAAAGTCTCCAATCCCAGTAAGAACCGAGCCTCCTGAGAAAGTGTAACCCCGGTTGGGAGAGAATGAGTAGAACGCCGAGGAAATAGCCATCCAATCCTTGTCCCCTTGACCCTGTAATGGGAGAAGTTATCAAGTGTTTTCTATATTACAATGCATGACCCAAGGTGGGAATTGCATTAATTGATTATGGCATCCTCAACCTTGTAATTGTACACTTGTAACAACCAGGCTCTAATAACTTGTCATTTATTTACAGTTACCGGCAAGCAAACTGCGCCGGAAATTGTAGTTTTAAACAATACGATGCGACTTTAGTTTGTTACTTATCTATAGAGAGCATTCTATCACTCCTACATACGTCAGGCATTTCATTGTTTTATTAAAATACATGGCAGTCAGGGACTGACAATCAACTGTATAGTTTAAATATTTATTAAATAATTTTAATTTTTTCTGGTAAATGTCTTTTAAAACAAATGAAATCAATTTGAGCTTTGCGATGCATGCAAAACAGTTGCATAACGAAATCCAGAGTCAACTCAGTGTGACAAGAATGTGTCGCAAGGACTTTTACACAAAACAGAAGGATACATAAAAACATCCGCTAAAAAACACACGTTACAGTTTAACGTTGTCTGTCATTTCGTAGAACGGGATGGAGCAGACTCTTCAGTTTATATGAAAAAAATTTTTTGTTTCATCCCACCGACCCACTCAACCACTTCATACCGTTACTTAATTTGTGAAATGAAATGAACCGACGGTAAAGAAAATAATGATAAAAGTTGTATCTTCATTTCTTAGAGGATGAGACGGTGTCATTATTTAATGGAGGCTACTATTCCTCTTGATACTTTAAACTTTGTTTAATGTGAAGCTGACACAAATTAAAGCAAATGACCGCCATCAAGCTGAGCGTCCTTTCATCACTAATTAATCGATTTAGGATGGCAATGCATGCCAAATAATTTTAGCATTTCGTAACATTTTGTGCCCAACTTTGATTTACCAACTATTTAACGTAAATGATGAAGCTTTTGTGTGCATTAAGCAAATAATCGAGATGCCTCTCTAATATTTGTAATTGTATCACTTTACACTACAAACTGCCAAAAATTAAGTCGAAATTTAGCCTAAATTCATGATTGTCGATCCTATATAGTTTGCTTTACTGCAGTGCATATGGAAATAGTAAAATGCATTTAATTATGAACCTACCTTATTAAAGGATTTAAGTAAAGTAACATTTGCTCTAGGATCGGAAACTGAGCACGGTATTGTTATGCTCGTTTCCGCAGCATCCACCCAAACCTTTGTATTATTCTCTGGCAACAGGATTCTAGTTCCGGGAACATAAATCTGATACCAGGCCGCATAACTGGAGTTATCAGACTTGTGACAAGTATAATTCCCAGTTTGAGACTCTTTTAATCCTTCCAGCTCCAGGAGGGCGGAAAAAGCGTAGGTTGTAGGGTCATAAAAGTCATCAGTGTATCGGGTGTTGTCCACATTTAAAAATGGAAACTATAACAAAACCAATTATGACAACCACAAACAACACTATAATTTTCTTGTACTAAACTTAAAATCAAAAACAACTCACCCCGTCCCCAGAATAGGTCCATTTGACCGGATAATACGCGGAACAAAAGAGATGAACCTTCCCAAAAGTGGGATCTAGAACAACATCAGAATTGGGAGTAGAATTGAGTGGGAGAGTCGTTCCGTTTGCTGGATCTGCCAGAAGGATGAGCAGATTCGGGGGAGAGTTTTCAAATTGAACGTCCCCGTCGTCATAATCAGCCTCGGTAAGAGGCTCTGACTCTGGGGGTGGTGCAGTTGAGGAAATATCTCTTTGTCCACCTCGCGTCCTTTTGACGCCTTGACCATGAACAAGAGCAAAGAGAGCTCCGACCAGGAGCAAGAATTCAAACGGCACTTTCATATTGGCAATTTTACTATCACTTCCGAAAATGTCAAGATTAGTTGGTTACAAGTTGCCCCATTTTATGGAAATTCCATAATGGACACTGCAACTTTAATGCGTAATTAAAAACTCAATTCTTCCTTAATAGCCGAATAGGTTAATACTATAGTGACGTCTTCATTCACGGAATACCTAGTCACCAACTGAACCCAGATTGTGCTAAACTAAAACAATGCAATCAAGAGCTGATAGCTGCATCCGTGTGTGTAAAATTCGCCTACTTTTGCATGGATGGGAAAATTGCAAAATGTTTTCTTTTTATTGTTGAGCTAGCTGTTTCTCATAATACTTATAAGGGATAAAATAACATGATTTCCTCTCCCTAGCTTAGTTACATGCAGCCAGATAAAAGGAGTGAGTTGTTGTTTTACTCACTTTGTAAGGAAACAATGAGTGCAAGATGAAACAAAGACAAAAAAAGTTGGAGCTCGGTGGCAGAAGACAAGGTTTTTATTCCGAAGAGATGACCAACCACATAAGTGCTCAATGAAGGTTGCCATTCCTCTGATTTTGCAGTCTTTCGCAATATTTGCAACTATGCCATTATGCCCATAAAGTTTAGAACTGTAGCTATCCCGTAAATTTTATTTCCCACCTTCCCAAGCAACACTATAAAATTTGATGCAATGATTTTATTCAACGTTTAGTTTAATAGATGTCTAATTCTCTACTTAATCCAACTCATTTTCAGTTTATTGAATTATTAATTTTGACTGGATTTCTTGTGCCTCTAGAGCTTCCGTACCATTTGCCTTCTTGACCCTAGCCACAGCCTCTCCAATGGAATTGTAGTAATGATCATAGGCAACTTTGGGCTCTACCTTCCACCATTTTTCATCCCCTGGGGGACAGGGGACAATCGGACTCACAACTCGGTCTCCATCCGGATTAATAAAGTAGATGAAACTCTGCCTCGCCATCTTTCGAATCCTTTCCTCATCCACGATGCGAACTCGGTGGAACTGTGACAATAAGTTACTCAATTAAATAACAGTTTAAGTAAAGCATCTCCCTAAATCTTATCCGTTATTAAAAGAAAATACTCACCGTTGCCGGAAACATTCCAGCCGTCCATAATTCCAACAACTGGGCAGCATTGATAAGAATGGCATCCTGAATTGGAACAGCATCAATCCAACTTCCATCCAACCTTTTGACCTCTAGTCCCCCAATCATGTCTTGAAAGAGGAGGGTAATTGTCCCCCAGTCTGAGTGCTCTCCACCTATAATAGTAATAGGATAATACCACGAATAGCTTATTACAACAAATATCTTAAATGAAACGAATGTATTACAACGAATGGCATCCGTGGGGATACTGGGGTCAGTGGGATCCATTTGATAGTAGTGGAGTGCCCTGTACTGGCTCTGTGTCTTTATCTTTGGGTTATCCATAAAGGTGTGGGCCTTCACAAAGAAGGAGGGATCCTCCAGACAGCAGCCCTTGGCCTTTAAATAGGTCCCCAACCCACGAAGCAACTTCTTTCCGAGGTTATTTATCTCGTCTCGAATCCCATCTATGGCTGCTTTGTAGCCGGATATCTCAACCGGAAATTGGGATTCTTCATACTGCTGGAAGCCCCAAATGTCGTAAAACTCGCGGAGTTCCGTGGAATTTTTGGCTTCCTTGTTTAACCTAAAAACATGATAATTGGCAAAGTTCCAATGCTACAAAATAAATATTAAAGGAATAAAATTTAATTTCCTTACAATTCCTCTCCCGGCCCTGCATATCCATGAAAGCATTCGGCTGGGTTGGACTTTGAATACTTATTCTTCACAGAGGATGGAAGCAGGAAGAATTTTTTGGATATGTCATGAATTACGTCGATCTTGGGACATGTAATAAAATATTTGAAAGCATTGAAGTGTTTAGAGACCAATAAATTGTTATAATTGATGCAACTACCTTCTTCATATCCACACCATGATTGACAACATATGCCAATGGTGCTCATGGCGTCACCAAATTCCTCTGCAAACTTATCAAAACTTTCTGAGCCCAGCTCCTCATATTTCCCAGAGAGACTGGATAAGTCTACCACGGCTATTTCAGAGGGTTTAACAACCATGTTGAGGACAATTCAGTGCACGTCTGCTTTTCTCAAAGTTCTAACCTGTACTGGACGAGAGTTGATGGCAGATAACACGTTTTCCAGGTAAAAGGATAAAAAAAAAAATAAACAGAGTGGCCAGTGTCCAGTTCAACTTTCTGTCCGTGTTTTATGACGATGATAATGGCATGATTTAAAAATGTACATCATTTGGTTCATGGGGGTTATTCATATCAACTAAAACAATGGGACAGGTGCAAGTTGATACCTATATATAATTGCTTAATCGTCAACCACTAATGCCACTGTCAGTTGCTGCGCATGTAGTCAGAACAAATGGAATGTATTAAATGACCACTTATACAATTGCTGTCCAAAAACCTGTTTGATTGATGGTATACAGGATGATGGGCTGGAATTACTATAAAAAAATTAAATGTTAAAATTAAAGGCTTGTTTATTGGAAACCATAAAGAATATGTTTCATAAGTAAGTATTTAGGACGAGCCAAATTCAGACATGGAGAGATAGTTATTTCCGAAGTAATTCAATGCCACAGAATAATGCTGACCAAACAAAAGCTGGCAACAAGTGGGGCATTTAACTTAAAGGATCGGTTATTATCCGATCGTTATGTGACCACTTATCTGACCAACTCTGTTAAATTGTCCATGTCGTCGTAACCCAACCTGAATCATTTTTATTAGTAAAAGAAATATGAACTAGGCTAAATCTTAAATTTTTCAACAAATAAACATATTTAATTATTGTGTATATTCTAAGTAGTTATAGGTCAATGGTTGGAAATCAGCGTGTTCGTCAAGTTGTTACCATATGACAATAAAGAAAAAGTAAAATCATATTTTGTTTATTAATTGTTTGAGATTAAGAAGTATGTCTTGACTT
>JAAXNX010001208.1:0-19246 GCA_036491905.1 Folsomia manolachei
CCCAAATCATATTTCGAGCAATAACTGCAAAATATTGCAATATTTGCATTTCTTGCATTATTTGCATTGTTTGCAACTTGCAGTGAAAATTTGATTTCTTGCGCAAGAAATCATTCCCTGCTCATAACTAAACCAAATCAGAGCTGTCTCAACTCAGAAAAGGGGAAATGAAACTAATGAATCCTGTTGTGTGACCTTTACTGTTTGGGTTATCCGGCACTAACAGAAATCCAGAAGTACATCAGCATAATTTGCAGAGACATATCGTAAACAGGCAAAATATGATGCGTGTCATTGAACTCGTCTTCACTTTTATTTTGCATATGTGACTTGTTACATTCCGCATTATAAGACTCGGTCAACGTTGAATAATGTCCTCTGTCTGTAACCCTAAAGGTCACCCTGTTTATAATGGTTATGTTTGACTAGTCCAATGGATGTGGATATGTCTCAATTTTACTGGTGTAAATGTGTATCCGTTTAGTTTGCATGATTTGCAAAAATCTCAATTTTGACTCTTTTTCATGCCCATTATCTCAATTGAGTATGCCAATAATTCAATTGTTTTTATCATGCAAGATAACGAAAACGTTCCTACCTGGCGTCGGGTTGCTGTAAGTGTTGACCAGGATTGTTCGGATGCTTTAAAGTGTACGCGTTATCTGTAAAAAAATACATGGAATATTTTTACATTTGGTCAATGCATGACGACATGAACGTAGACGTTAATTTAGACTAATACCGAAAAACCTACCTGTGCTTAGCAGAAACGCTCCAAAAAAGGCCAAGAGAATTTGAAACTTCATCTTGAAATTCCAGGATATCAACCAATTAGAGTATCACTACCTTATAGTTATAAAACAAAACCCGACTAAACTAGAAAGTTAATCAAACTTTTGTCACAATTAAATGTCACAACCAAATCTATCATGAATATCTTCTCAACTTAGCACTTGAGACGCCAACAAAGTCACTTTGTCCGTGCAACCCTTCCTGGCAATGGTGCACTGTTTGTTGGAACAAATCAAAGTTGAAGATTACAAGAGTGGATGAGAACTAAATGTTTTTCGTTGAAAAATCCGTTTTATATTTAGCTTCCATCTCCCTCACACTCATCCTCCTATATTTAGAGTCATCGCCCTAATCCTCCCTCACTTATTGGGGACTGAAGAACTGAAGAAAAGTCACGAAGAGGATGAGAATCTTTTTAATTCATATGTGATCCAGCTCTGACAAAATCAAGTAATCCAGCAAACTGAGCAGACAAGGAAGAAGGCATGGCAAAAAGATGCTCAGAGTCAAAACATGGTTGGATGTGAATGATATTCTTACATAAATAAGATGAGTCTCATCATCACATCATCACAAGAATTTTACTGCTTCCGAGTGATAACTGATTACTTTCCTTGCCACTTTTAGGCAGACAAATCGTTATTGAAATATTTGTATGGAGAGTATGTAAAGAAGGCAAAGAGTTGGATTCAGGCAGAGACTAAATTATTGCGAGGATGGAAATGAAATCTTTTGAAATTGCCAATTTAATTTGATTCATATTTTGTTCAATGTACTAAGTAACTTAGTAAATGGCTAGTTTTTTGTGGGTGATGTTCTCATTTATGTTTCACCTCATTTTAACACGTCTTTTGGTTAAGATTGCATATTCTGGGTTGGGAGATATAATTTACCGTGATATGGGAACCTTATCCAGTGAAGCATCCTCAATATGTGGTTCATGCACATCAATAAATGAACTGTAGAAAAATGTCCCAATTTGTCATGATGAAAATGGCATATGATCTATAATCAAGTAGGCGGTTATCATTTCTCCAGTTTGCTGCATTTAAAAATGTACATGGACAGAAATGTGCATTCACAACTATCAGTTTGCACACAATGCCAATGATTATGTGCATAATTCCGGGAATCCAACTCTGGGATATGATAAACGCAACAGGAATATAATGAGACTTGTTATATGTTTATTGATTAGTTAACAGGCTTGGATAGATTCAATAGATAAAGGTAGCACCAGGTAAGTATGACAGTTAACAAATTTTATGGCCGTTGTTGCATAACTGAACAGGAAACCGAGCTTAACATGTCGTCAATTGCGGCGTCCGGATAAACCTTGATTAGCCATATGTAATGATACCAATAAGTTATAATGTACTCTGTGAATAAGATTTTCCATTCAACTACACCACAAAGTAAAATTCGCGATACCAAAGTACGTCATTGTTTGCTAGTGACTCATTGTCAGTGCAATTACGAAGTATGCTTTATTTGCCCATCAGTCAATTGATTAACTAATGAAATTCTGCCTTGTTTTACAAAGTGCTTAAATAATCGTGAAAGAAATTGGTTAATGTTGCGTTCGGTTATTCCCAGAGAAATTTAAAAGGTGGATAATTGTGAAAATGTGTATTTGGCAAAACATATGGACCACTTAAACGTTTGTGTTCAGCAATAAGTGCCAATTTAGTAGTAAGTACCAGTAGTCAAGCTTTATTCACTAAAGTTTTACCATCGAATTTTGAAGGACTCGTCCATTTGCCATCATTGTATTGATGCTATAACTTCCCATGCAACTCGATGAACAGAATGTTTTCATCCCGGTATCTTCCTTTTCTCTTGGTCCTCTTCCCAGAAACATTGGGAACTCTGTACATCAGACAAGTTGAAGGTGACGCAGTCACCAGTCACAGTTCAGTTGTGGGGAGGATTAAAAAATACGTTAAATTTGGAACTCTTTCCCATCTCAGGGCAGAAGATGAAGTAAGTGAATATCAAATG
The DNA here is from genome assembly GCA_036491905.1 of Folsomia manolachei. Lineage (NCBI taxonomy): Eukaryota > Metazoa > Arthropoda > Collembola > Entomobryomorpha > Isotomidae > Folsomia > Folsomia manolachei. The sequence goes on from JAAXNX010001208.1 coordinate 2,794, forward strand.
AATAAAATTACAAGCTATTTGTTTTCCTCACCCTAATTTTCAGATCATTCTGCTAGAACATCAATATCCCTGCTCAGAATCATTCACCTCTCCTCCCAAGCTGGATATGGGTTTAAAATGGTTTCTTCTCACTTCCGATTTCCGCTGCAACATATCCAGTATTATTGCTAAAGCTGAGAGTATGGACTATTATGGCATCCTTATTTACCCATTTGACGAAAAATCCGTCAATTCATTCCCGGAAATTGGGTACAGACCTAAACCAAATCAGGAGCTGCCTCTCTTCTTTATATCTCAGGACGATGGCTTGATTCTCCGTAAATTTACTTATCCATTTCTTGCCAGCAATAAAAAGTAAGTTATTCTCATGTTTCATATCCAGGTAGTGTCACACTTATCAAAATCTGTTATCTAAACTTTACAGGTTCTTTTTGCGGTTGAGTGGTTCAAATTTTCGCCAAGAAAATAAAGCTAAACCAAAAACGGACGGCGATACAGCGAAGCAAAAGACTGAAAATACAGCAAAAATTCTAAATTGGAAAGAGCACCTACTAAAAGATATATATGTAAATGAAGGACTTCAAGTCATTCTCCTAGTCCTATTCACGGCTGCGTGCTTTTTAATTCCAACGATTTTAATTTGTTCTTATCCGCACCTCTTGTTTTACTCGATTTTCGCCATACCCGTGGGAATCGTGCTGTATGGATTGTATTGTGAACCTGTTCTCACACTATGTTCCCTTTGTTTTGTTGTCTTCGTCCTGTATTTGTCTTCCACAAGTTACAACGCTGTCACATACACAAACCGAGGTTATGTGGATGCGGAATGGTTGGAGAGAAGACGGACCAGGGCGGAAAATCCTTGGTCCCAATTTGTGCATGAAGAATTCCCCGAAATTATTGAGGAAGGTTTACATAACTCAGATTACATCACCCAGCGTGTGATTGCCGTAATGATTTTGAGGATACGGAGATCAACCATGTTGACGCCATTGAGTATCCCGGAAACTGTTGTGGAAGTGATTCGGGAGCAAGACAAAGATGTAAGGCGCTTATTTAATATTACAAGGCATCACAAAGTGTCATAAATCTAATTCTGTTTTCAGTACACCTGCCCAGTCTGCAGGGATAAAGAGATTCAGATAAGATATCCTTGTGAGCATGGAAATTGCGAGGATTGCTACTTAGGCGTGATGACGGCGAGAAGGGACGATTACTTGAATGATCCATCTTACACTAGTTTGGACCCTGGCTGTCCTCTTTGTCGAGGGAATATTGGACAATTTGCAACCAGAATTGTATTGATAGACTGATTGATAGAGAAACAATTTGTGATGTGATAGAATTTTTGTCAAGGAATTAAAATTCTCATTAAAAATGATAAATCCATGAATGGCTCATTTCATGTCAACCATTTATTGATTCCTTTACGACACAAACAACCAAATTTCTTCCCACTTCTCCCTTTTTATTATCTAATTAAAATGGTTCTCCCACCTCCTCTTCTTGTACTTCATCGCGGTGGCCATCAACTTAATAGTGCTTCCAAACGGGGCATCCGTCTCAGCCCCCACCAACTTCTTAGCAGCGTCAATCAATCCCTGCAAACTCTTGTGTACGAATATAAAGTCATTTGCGAGATCTATTTTATGCGTCACTTGCGCCACGAGGATGTAGCCTTTGCTCTCCATGAGTCGTTGGAGGTTCTCTTTTCCTTTGGGGATGTGACTGAATTCGACGGAGAGGGTCTGCGGAGAGAGGAAAAGATTTGGAAATGTAATTTTGCAATAAAGTGCAAAATTGCATGAGTTACCTTAACAAATAACTTATCAAAGGGAAATGTCTCCAAAACCTCCATCTCTTCGCCTTCAATATCCAGAGAAAAGTAGTCGATTGTCGACACACCCAACGCATTTAGAAGGGAGTACAGTGGGAAACATTGCACGATTATTTGGCCAGAAGAGTTATTTTTGTGGAAGGAGGAGTGTCTTTTTGGAGTCGTTCATGATCCGGCCGACATTAAAATTGGGTTGGAATAAGACCTGGAAAAAGAGAGTTGTTAATTGGTCCAATTACATTGGGCAATAAATGACATGACATGAATTACACTGACCCTTTGAGGATAGGGCTTGGTGGACAGGCAGGTATTGGAGAGGAAGGCTTTTCTCTTCTTTTCTAGCATCATGGCATAGTTGGAGGGGTCGGGTTCGACTAGGAGACCCTGTTAAGTTGGTATCGGATGGATAAATATTTGCAATGTAGCCAAACATGTTACTAACCTTCCAACCCAACTCCTTCTCAAGGTAGAGTGTATTTGACCTTGTTTCTCCGTCCAGGGCGCCAGACTCCACGAAGAACCCGTTTTTCTGCGGATTGGAAGTTTGCATAATGAATTTGGGAACGCAAGTGAGGAATTAATGTACCTTATTTGTAAACAGTTTCCTAATAGTTTGCCCCTGTCCGATGGAGGGATCAGTGTCTGGACGAATAAGGTTGTAGGGCTCGGAGGATGGTTCGACGAGGTAGCCACGCTCCCAGATGAATTTCTTGATGCGTGGATCGTTCTGAGGGAGCTCGATGGGGTCTCCGGACAGGATTTCGTCCAGAGGGATGGCAATTATGTTGGCGTCTAAATTACAGAAATTTAGTACGATATAGTAACACACTGGAATGACTTTGTTACCTGATTCTGTGAAAGATTTGTGATAAGGCCAAGTCCGGAGGAGGAAGAGGACAAAGACACCAGTGGAGAAGAGGAAGACAAGGAACCTCTGCGGTGATGTCATTCTTGTGAAGTGAGGCTAACTTGGCATTTCCTTCCAGTGAATCGGATCGGGTTTAGAAATGGAACTATTTATGAAAGGCTACAAGATTGATGCACTTGTGTCACGCAAATATTATTTAACTGAGCTAGCAATTAGTGCAGCAATTATTTCATTCCAGAGAGTTGAGGATTGTGCAAGCCAACGACTTTGCTTGGAATGCAGACACTTTCCTTTCTCATTGTGAATGAGTCTAAAAATGATTGCTAGTTTATTGTACTTGGTTCGATTACGTAGATATTTGCGAGTTGCTGTTGACTGACAATTATGTAATGTTGGGACTGAAGATATTCTTGACTACTTCCGCCCTACGGAAATTATGTTATCTCGTAGATACTTACTCGCTGGTTGCAGAAAGGAAACGAGACTGTCAATTTTATCACATCAATTCTTTTCCCTGCACTTACTACATGATATATTATATTTAGTAAATTACAACTAACCCAACAAAACTCAGTCACAGTATCCAGGCCACGATTGTGTTACACTGAATGAACTTGACTGTCGTTGTATAGGTTAAAATTATTTGTTTCATTACATAGAATTGTTTCGGCCGGAATTAACAAAGTGCATTTGCATTTCTGATCATGACATTCCAATTTTCAATTGTTATACCAATGTAGTTGCCACCATAACAAGGTTAATCAAATTAAAAAATATGTGAAAGGAGAAACATGGTCAATTTTTAATAAGTTTTTAACAAGTTCTTTCTGTTGCATTAGTTTAGTTTATTTTTTTACAAGCCGATGCCTTTTATTCTCACTTACTTGAATAAAATATATATCGCCAATATCAATAGATCGTTTTATATTTATACATTTCAATTTCAGGAGGCATTAAATCAAAAGAAATGGCAAAATCTTTTCATGCGGCAATAAGCTGCATAATTTATCAATATCTTCTTCTTGGTGGCTGTTTTTGGAAACTTTTCCAGGCCGCAAGCCCATCACTAACACCCAATCCCTTCTTACACCTCGGACAAGTGTGTGTCACATCATGATAAGAATTGGTTGCCGAGGCAAAAACCCTGGAACAAGCTATGACCACCGTACAAACGCCTCCGATCGCGCCAAACAGCTTTCAACCCGAATAAAAAACCTTCCCCATGGACATCCAGATAGACCACGGCAACAACCACGGCGATCACGGTAACAATGACGCAACAGACTGCGGCCAAGATGTAGCTCTCGATCATGCTCTCCTTGGCGGCGTCATTTTCCGTAATTTTCGTCTCTGTCGTTATCGAGGCAGAGCAGTAAGGACAGGTCGCGTCAACGGGAGTCCTTCCGTGGTGGAAAATTAGATTGGAAACTTCAACCAGTGCTATGGTCTGTTCTTGGGTGAAAGAATCTTGTCCTTGGGTGGTTCCTCCAATGTCATCAATTGTGTAACGTTCTGCCATTCTTGACACGAGTGTCTTTTATTATGAAAATATTTGTGAGCAGTTTAAGAAGGTAATACATTCAATTAATTTTGATGTACATTAATACCTGAGAAAGTGTCTTTAGCGTGAAGAATTAGAAACTGGTGGATCGTTTTGGTTGATTTGGTTAAAACGCCTAATCTTATCGATTTAAAGGAGTTTTCATGTCTGGACATAGCTTATAACCAGATGATGGGAATGGGATGCATCCAGACATTTGCAAACTTCTCTTTATAGCAGGCACCGTTACTGCATTCGGTCTTTGTGTAGTATGCAGTAGTGCATTTGATAACTACCCCACATAACACTAACTCGGGTCATTTTTTGCTGGGAAAGAGTTGCACATGCGAATTCGCCTTGCCATTAAGGAAATATTTTTCACATTCACTCATTGAGTGCAGTCCAACTGGTGATATTTTGAACCGAGAAAATGAGATGAATGGAGGAATTATTGAGAGCAATAATTGTGTCTTTGGATTAGCTAACAATATTACTAATAACTTATGGACTTCACATTGTAGCAAGAACATGATTTACTTTTATTTTATTTCAATTTTTTTATTTACTTGAAGTTTTTGTGAGATTGGGTTTAAAATTTATTTTATATATAGCCAGAGTTCATAGATTATTTTACATGTATCCATTTCAACGACACAATTATGAGAAGGCAATAACCAGGAGTATTAGCAGGAAGCAATTGCTTATAGTCATTTTTAAGTTTATAACATGCAAAAAATATTTAATAATTCGATCCAGATTTAAAATGGACGAGCGCATACGTTTGTATCATTTAAAAAATACTATGTCCATTAAAATAGAAATAAATGCGTAACAAGTGAAAATGCAACTGGTATAAAGCACTTTTTAACATTTTTTCCTTGAAGTGAGGCATTTTCCAATCTCAACATACAGATTTACTTATCTTATTGGTCGCTGATTATCAAAATTTTTCCACGCGGCTTCCCCATCAGAAACACCCAAACCCTTTCTACACCTGGGACAAGAGTGTTTCACATCATGATAAGCATTGCTTGCCGAAGCCATGCCCAATGAACAGGCCATGGCACAGCCAAAAATGAGTGCCACCACGACCCCAGTTCCCAGCCCGAATAAAATCGCTTCCCCATTGGCACCCAGCTTGACGACGACAATGGCCACACAGAAAAGGGTTATCACGACGAGGAGAACGGTGACACAAGTGTATCTCGAGGTCATGGTTGCCTTTGCGGCCCCATTTTCCGTAATCTCCGTCTCTGTGGTTATCGAGGCGGCACAGTATGGACAGGTCGTGTCGAAGGCACGTCTCCCATTTTGTGCAATTTGAGAAGACAATGCAATCATGGCTGCGACTTGTTCTTGGTTGAATGTTTCTTGTCCGGCGATTCCTCCTCCGGTTTCCACGTCGTCGACACCGTAACGATGTGCCATTTTTGAGAACTCTTCCTAAGATGCAAAATACGAGAGCATTAAATTGTATGAGAGTAATCCGTTAAAGAATGACAAATTAAAATTGAAATTGGGACATTACCTGTAAATCTGTCCTTAAAAACTTGTGTGTATTGTTTTGGTTAAATATTTGCAGATTTGGGTGAGGACGATTAATTTTATGGATTAAAGGACAAAGAAGTCTTCATATGCATAGATATAAAGCATATACCAGATGATGTGCTGCATTTGCAAATATATGTCTTGTAACAGAAAAGTATACTTAAATTGCATTCGGGTGTTTTTGCAGGAGTTGTTAGTATACAGGGCAGGAGTGCATTTGCTAACTTACCCTACATAACCGGACCATTTTTTGCTGCTAAAGAGTTTGCACATGCGAATTCGCCTTGCCATTAATAAATGCTTGGATTCACTGACTGAGTTGAGTCCAACTGGTCATGGTATTTTTAGCTGAACGAAGAAATTATTTTTTTATTGCATGCAGTAATGGCTTAATGAAATAATAGGTCCAGCATGGCTATGTTGCCTTGGTTTAAATTGAAAAGCTATGCTCTGTCCACTATTTATTTGTAATTGCATACAACGACACCTCATAAGATTCTTTTAAATAAAAATATAATGTCGTCACTTCGTAAGCATTCATCGCGACAGATTACTTTTAAATCGCAAAATACGAAAACATGGCAATCAAACCTAAATAATTTGTTCGAAACAATTTGGTTCAAGTACCTTCAAAAATTCGGAGATGTGTACCAAGACCAGGACCTAATCCCTGCTAATTGTTTCTGGCAGCTTGGGCTTGGGCAGAAATGAGTGACATCATGATAAGCGTTATTACTTTCCTCCCAAAGTTTTATACAGATCAGTCCAAACCCTGATAAGGGGACAAACACTCCACCCATCCAAAGACAGAATAGGAAAGATTCTCTATTCTGTCCGAAATGAAGGATGGAGACAATTATTGTCATGATAAGGATGGCCAGACCGATAACCCGTAATCCCAAGGTGTTGGTGTTATCATCCTTGACGCTTAGACTGACCGACATCACAATTTGAGATGTGACTTGTAACTTGCAGAAAGGACATTTTAGAAAAATAGGCTCCCGTCCGTTATCTCGGGGCGAAATTTGCGAATTAGGCGTAGTTTCTGAACCCTGTAGAAAATATGCAAGTTAGTATTTTTGCATGCAATGTAAAAACTGTAGTCAATTGTACCTCCATGATTTTATCTGGAAATATTTTACGGTGAAATATTTTACAAGTAGAACTGCGGATTTAAAGGACTGCGGTTACAGTTTAGGTCTGGAATAAGTTTCAGCTGTCTAATACCCGACTGTTTTCTCCAGTCGGGAGGAGAAAGTTCCTCCCACGCATAATATTGGAAAACTGGGTCAGTTTGCCATAACAGGCATACTTTTCTTTTTCACCAACCGTGCGAATTTGTGTTTGCAGCAGGATGGGATGTGAAAAGTGCTTTTCTCAGTATTCTAAATTTGTCCGTGGGCTTTTACATCAATTACTTGGGCGTTTTTTTCGAATTTATCAAACGAAAACAAGAACAAGTTGCGCTAAATAATTACAGGACTAATTAGTCTTCCCTAACCTGGACTCCTACTTTTTATACAATTTATGCTTGCAATTATTTCGTGGCCAGGTCAATTAGCAGATATGAGACGATTATTTTAGTTATTAGGATTAGAGCACTTAATGTGACTGCTCATGAAACTTCAGAGTAAGTTCATAAAGTAAAGTGACTAATTCTTTTAATTCGGATAGACACAATTGGGTGGGCAGTGAGTCAAGACTTTTAGGATTCCTGAATTTGGAAACTACAGCATTTTGGACAATTGCATTTAAGGCAACTAACTTAAAAGACAGAATGTTAATGAACTTGAGTCCGTTACTGAATGGAATTTCCCATGTTTCATTAAGCGAGCAGTCACCCACTGTCTACCCGTTAAAAATAACCTTTCCCTCCTGAAATCCTGACTTACAACTCAAATGGGTTAAAGTTATGAGTTTCTCACTAAATGGAATGATGTAATTTTAGTATCAATGTCTCACAAGAGCAACTAGTGTTTTACTGCGTGTTGTCTGGGAAAAATCGGATCAATACCATGCAGCCGAAGCCCGCATATATTTAGGGTTTCCCAACACAATTTCCGGGTAGAAGTCGCATTTTGTGTCTCCCTAAGCAGACAGCCGGTCGTTGGAGAAATACACACATATCCGAAATACGCATAATATCAGTAAACCGAGCTAATATAAAAAAAATTCGCATTTTGTAAAACTAAATTCTGCATATCTTCACTACTACGGAGTCCAAATATTGTACATTTTGCAAAAAAGTTATCCAAAAGAATAACACTACTGTCGAAACGAGAATTCAGTCTCCGACTAAATTGCGTAATATTCCCAAATCCATCAGTATTAACTCCAAAATCGATACCATAATAAAGATTGTCTCGAGAAAATTGATCTCCAAATCCCTGTAACAACCTTGATACAGAGAAGACATTTAAAACTAGCTGTATCCACATATTATCCAACACACCGGTGTAATAACTTGTGCAGCACAACTTGTGCTTATCACCACGCCGCGGTATTGTGGCTAGGTAGTGAACTCCAATGTGCTAATTAGTCCTCTGGACATGGTACTAATATAACTCCTCCAGCAAAACAAAGCCATTAAGTTTTAATGAGTAATAAAACTGTTTTTTTGATGATGTGGTAATAGAGGACATTTAACTCTCCAGTTTCAAGATTACTTTTGTGATTGAGTATTGATCCGCTTATGTCAATCTCAAGTGGGAGAGAACAGACGTTAGTCAGTGTACCCAATCAATTTCATTCTCAACTTGAGAATCTCAAGTATTACTTATTTGACTTGACTTGCTCCCATTCCTTAGGACAAGACTGAATCAATTATTTGATGAAGGTTTTATGGCGCAATGCCTTATCCTCCACGGAGTGTAATTCGGTTCAAGTCAGTTTTGTTGACGCAATGAAACATGACACCTCAATGCCTACAGAATACAATGGAGTTGAATAAAATAAAAGTAAAATAAAATGCAGTGAAAAAGATCCGGTTGCACGTGCAGGCAAATCAAGGAAAGTGGTGTGATGGAAAAATGTCCAGGCTCAGCTCGAATAAGTTTGGGTTGAGCAAATATTAAACTCATGCAAAGGATTTTGCAAGTAAAGTAAATTTATCAAGTACAAATAAAACTTGGTTTGGCTGGCTTGAGATTGCTGAGGAAAATGACAAGCCAGTCAGGACAAAGCAAGATTATCATAATGCATTATCATAATACATTAAATGTCAATTAACCAGAGAAGAATTGCTATACTTTGTCCAATGTCTTGGCCCACCCTACGCAAAGTTATTGGGTAATGCATAATATTAAGTGGACTGTTTTAAGGTTATATTTGCATAGCTTGGCTACAACATAGCTTTGCAGACAACTCCTTCTTTCTAAGATTCTTAGTAAGATTCTTACTTTGTCAACACAATGTCAATCATTCCATTATCTAACATCGTTTGTCCAAGTAGGGTAGCTTGAGCTGGATTGGATCGATATAAAAAATATAAGTCCATGTCGAAGCAATGTCAACGTCAGTCAATTAATTATAAGTAGTCAACCAGCCGAAGGAGTACAGCTACAACTAACTCACGGCTCGGAGTGGTTGATGGAATATTTAATTCCTTGAATAAGAACTCCAACCACCTAGGAAAGTTGGGACAGACGGAGTTATATTGTCGAGGGAGTAAGACACTGGTGGAGGAAAGGGTGAAGGAAATCAAGATGCAGCTCTGGAGAAAATTTGCGTATGTCGCCATCGGATTTTTTGAGTCGCTGATATTCTCCGGACTTATTTTCGGATGGCCAAGTCTCGTCCATGTCTTTCAAATTGAGGGAGTTTATTCGCATCTCTGTAATTCGGGTGAGGGAGAAGAGTTTGTGGTACCGGGATTGGAGAATGTGACGGAAAATGGGACTATTGCGGATGAAGGGGTGTTTGTGGTGAGATTTTTGAAATTTTGATGATTTTGAAGTTTTTTGAGATTTCAAGAAATTATGAAGGAAATTGAAAATGGTGTGATTTTGTAACAAAAGAAATGCCGGGACCAGGATAACATGTTTGGGCTCTTATATTCCGTCATGTTAGCTGCCTTTGGAGTAAGTCAAGATTTAAGTGAATTTAAAAATTTGGACAATTTCCTAATTCCATTTTTACAGATACCATCCGTAGCCATTGGATTTTCTCTGGATTATTTGGGCCTCCGCTACACAAGGTTGTTTGGAAGGTTAGAGAAATATCCATTAAAAAGTTTAAACCATGCGTCTACGCATTTAACGACTTTCGCACCCAGCTTACTTTGTCAGAATATTAATTAACAACTTTTTTATTCCGACGCCATTAGCACCATGGTCACATCAGGTTTTATCTCGCTTTCCTTTGCCACCTCGGGTAAGAAAATGGTTTATTTAGTCAAAATACTTGTTAAAGGAACTCCAACTTATTTCTACGCTTTTTTGCACAGCTACACCCACATTTATTTGGCCGGCAATGTTAATGATTTGTCTGGGAGCTAATACCCTGCGATTATGTGCCCTTCAGTATGGGAATGCCTGGCCGGCAAAAAGGGCCACGATCATGTTCCTCTACACTTCGGCCCATGCCGTGTCTACGACCGTATTTTTAATGTTCCAGGTAACTTCAGAGTGAATGATGAATGTGCGAAAATTTCATACTTTTTCATTCTTTAGTATGCCAATGCGTTCGGGATCTCTCTCCGAATTTCGGGATTCACCCTTTCGGTCATTTGTGGTCTTACGTTTGTGAGTACCTTCATCCTACCAAAGATGCGGGTTGAAGAACCGATAACTCCGGAACGGGAGAACAGCATTGTCATGACGACAGAGAAGGAGCAAGTATTCCTGGATAAGAGCAAGGAAGCTGTGGGTGACAGTCTTCAGATTGAGCAGAAATCTAATGTCATCCCACTTGGAGCCTCGATTAAAACGATGTCTTTTGGACTTCATATGATTTGGCTGGTTAACGTTTACATGCTCCGGTTTTATATTACGAGCTTCAACACGTGGGCGTGGAAGACTACCAGTGATCCTTCACAAGGTACAGAATGCAATACGCTAATTATACAAAGGATGGAAGTAACTAAATTTGTCTCTTTTCTAAAAATTTAGTCGGGTTTTACAACTCCTTTGCTGGAACTTGTTCCCTTATCTCGCCATTTATCAGTCCGCTTGGTGGTGTGGTAACGGATTATTTGACGCAGAAAGCAGGAAAAGGTAAGAGAACCATTTGGTTTTTGATCTATGCAAAAATGGGATACTTATTTTGTAATTTATTAGTGGAGGACAAGAGGGAAAGACTTGCTTCAAAATTCCAAGCTCCAGCCCTTATCCTTTGCACGACAACGGCGTTGATATTGTCCGTGTACCTTTGCAAATTGTCCTACTCACCGATTGCCGTTTATGCTTCGATCGTCCTGGTGTCCATTGCCCGTCCGGTGACTATTGCCAGTGTTTATACTTATGTGAGGATTAGGTGAGTTGAGAAAAGGGTTGTCTTAAAAAGTGACCACTAAAAAATATTGAGTGGTTAATGTTGTGACTTTTGTTTGCCAGGTTTTATCCAGAGCACTTTAACCGACTGACTGGATTAGGATTTACCATAATTTCTATTGTCTGTCTGGCCCAGTATCCCATGTACCTTTGGTTAGTTTTCATCGGATGAGAGTTACACTGTGGTAAGGACATTTAAGGGATTTGTATTTCTTTAAGGTTAATGTTTGGAATGGAAGGATGATGGAAAACTTTTCTTTTTACAGGCAAGCTTTACATTCTGTGCCCTGATTCTCCTGACATTTTCAAGTCCTGGACACTTGATGATACGAAAATTTCCGTTGCGGTATGCCAAACAGGAGTTACCGCATCGTAAAGTGGTGTAATTAATGGAGTGATGGTGTGAACCAATTTGTTGTAACTATTTTGACCAGATTATTATGTACAATGGTATTTTTGTGAAGAAATTAAACGAGTTGTTTAAGTAATGGTTTGATGTTTTGCAGGAGATTGTAAATTATTCTGAAGCATTTTGTTTCGCAATTTGAGTTTTTGGATGAACTGGTGAACGTTTTGTTGTACATTTGCTTGGCTTTAATATTCCATTTATCTTTATTGGATGAAACAAGAATATTGAGGTAAAGGCATCAAGATTTATGTTTAAAGAGAGAGATCATTCTATTACTTATTAAGCAGACAAAATGTCGGATTTGTCTACATTTTGGCATATAAATTGCTGGGATTCTCCATTCTGATTTGTTCATAACAAATTGTTAAGAAATTGGCGGATTTCTATAAGGCAAAAATGTGGGTTCATGAATATAAATTCCTAATAAATTAGTTTATTAACTACATTTCTTACATTGGAACTGGAGCATATTCCGTCACGCCCATTTTAGTACTCGTCCCATTTTCACAGGACGCTTCTGCACAATTTCTTCTTCTTGGGAATGAAATCCCATTTCCCAAACTTGTAAAAAATGGGAAAGCCCACTTGCTTTTTTCCACTCCGAATATTTGCCTCAAATTATTACCAATCCCGAGATGGTAAGCATTTTTATCTTTCCCATCCAGGAAAATGGGGGGATGGAACAGTTCAAAGGTCGACTTATTCCTTGGGAGGAGGTAAAGATGTGTCCCAAAAAGAAATATGAGGCTTATCTGTGCATCAACCAAGATTTTAGTAATGATTGCATTTATAACGCCAATATTTCTAAAATTACTAAACTCACGGCAAAACAGGCAATTATTATAAATCCAATGAAAAGCTGGATCTCCGCACTGCTTGGCCATGTGGACAATTCTCTTTTCCAAAATGTTAAGTCCAGTTCCAAAAAATAGGAAAGGCTCGTCAGAGAGCCAAAGGTGCAGTAGAAGAAGGCGTAGATGACAAAAAGACAGAAATTTTTATAATTGTGCCAACCCACGCAGTTGTTGACCCAGGCTGTGGAAATGTGTGTTATTAATTTATTGAGTATTTAAACTTGAATTATTTTTTTATTAAGAAGAAGGACTCACGACAATGATGATCCATTTTAAGGATGCATCTCCCACAAACGGAACAATGATGCGTTCTGTCTGGCTTGATTATTTGGCAGTCTTCGCAAAAACGGATTTGGTTCGTGTGGGTTCGCATTTCTACGTGCAATTGCTATTTAGGACAATAAATTCATTAGTGCTAACTGTTAACTAATTTATTAGTCTTTGCTATTTTATTACCTGAGATATCACAAATGCCTCTAAAATTTCGGACCGCTCATCCCCATCAGTGCAGGATTGGAGTTTTTGGAAGATTTCTGCGACATTTATAATTTAGAGTTGTGAATACAGACAATTCTCAATTTATTAAGGGTTTACCTGGAGGAATTTTAAATTTGTCCGGAATGGGCATCGGTTTTGCAAAGTGTGTCGCGAGCTGCGTCCAGATAAAGAGGACGAAGGAAATGTTGTAAATGATGAGCAGAATTCCCTAAAGTAGTAAAAGATTAGCTCGTGCAAAATAATATTTGGCGTGGAATGCGACATTTTTGTAAATTAAAATATTTGAGTTGGGAAACCATGCATAAATAAATGGTTTCATACCATGGCCCAAAACTGGAGATTCATTACCCCGAAACAAAGATGCACAACAAAGATGTAGTATCCCCAAAACATGACGGCAATTATGCCAAGAAAAGTGACCCAACCCAGGATTCGGGCACAAATTATGGAAACTGACCCTCCTCCTCCCCCTTTTCCCTTGTTTGGGGTAGTTCCCATATTGAAATATTTCTAAAAGTGCAATAATGAAAACAATATGTTACAAAGTTTGGAGCTGGACCATGATCTCCAAGCAAAGTGGAATTATTGATTACCAAGTAATGACCAAGAGATTATGCAAAGGATAAAATTTCAGCTCACAAACAACCCGCAAAAAACAGATGGGTGAGAGTTGTCGNCAAAGTGGAATTATTGATTACCAAGTAATGACCAAGAGATTATGCAAAGGATAAAATTTCAGCTCACAAACAACCCGCAAAAAACAGATGGGTGAGAGTTGTCGTAGAATACCAAATGGCTTGATAAATAGTTAAGGAGACTGCAAAAACTTGAATATTATATGCAGAGCTGATTGTTGTTGGATTCGCATTAAATTAAAGATTTGCAGAAACTGGTGACGAGTTAGGAGGACATACAAACTAACGAAGCGATGCAAGTAGCAAAATAGTTCTGCGTAGACAAGGAAATAACCGGTTTTATTAAGCGATTGCATTACCGTGATACAATAGGCAGCAATTGTGAGATATCAACCAAAATTTCACGTTATTGAGCATCTCGTGTGGTTGTTACCATAATGCTTGAAGGACAGTGGAAATTTCACGTTTATATAAAACCAACAACAATGTTTCCATTGAAAAACAATTTTGTACGAATTTTTTACAACAGAAATGTGTACAATTGGCACTTGGTTTAAAGGAATATTCCAAAATTTTAATAATTCACACTGATATTCTTAAAATATCCCCAATGCTAATCCGGCAAGGCAACGATGGAACCGAGCAAATTAGCAGTTTCGTCGGAAATAGCAATTGTGTCATGAGTGATGGACGGAATTTTCTGCAACAAAAAGAAACAAAATTAACATCGACGGTACGAGTGAGGAATTGCTCAAGTTCATTTACATGGAGCGTCATTTTGCACTGCGGATTGAACAGGGTTCTTAGTCCATCTTCAGGGATTGATGGAACGTAGGAAGTTTCCGGGATAAAGAACTTCACGGGAATGTCTGGATTCAAAAGATGAATCCTTCGACACAGCGGATTCTTTGCGAAAGCAACCCATTTGAGCATGGATCGAAATGCTCGTTCTCCACTAGAACAGATAGTATTACTGAATTTAAATATTTGTTGTCAAAATCATAATTAGTAAACACATGCCTTAACTTCTTTGCGGTGCAGTGGAACCCGTAAATTCTCACGATTTGATAAATGTCATCTCCCAATGTCTTGAAACCCTCGTATGCATCCTTTAGCAAAAAATTGTTGAGAGCAGGTCCTGTAATAGAACAGATTCAAACTAATTGGGAGATTGGAACAATTTTAAGTTACTCGGAACTTACCCAAAGGGCCAACCAGTCCGATGGGAGCGGATATGTTAAACCATTTCATGTACATTTCCATAATTCTTATAACAACTGGATTAGTTTCGCCGACAAGGTTTGAAAGGATCTCGGGTTTTTCGGGGTATCCCCAAGGATCCATGAGCAGCAATTGGGAAACCCTGAATAACTACGGATTAGGATTTGCACAGTCATTAAAAATTTCGCAATAAATCCTAACCTCTTCGGATACTGAAGTGCATAACTAGTTGCCAAAAAGCCACCAAAACTGTAGCCAACCAATATAAATTTGTCTAGGGCCAGGGACTCTCTCCAAGACTCTAATATTTTGAGGTAGGTTTCCTCCGCTTGTGTCGCATCCTTTGGGAATTTTACCCGTGAACTTCGACCATAACCTGGTAAATCCATGGCAAATAGGGTTCGGTGTTTTCCTAGCTCATTTGCCAACACGATCCAGGTTGCTTTAGGCTAAACAGATTCCGTGAAATAAGACAATTGGGAGTTTTGGCTCAGGAGGGGGCACTGGTGGGGTAATGATTGTTGTGGAGATTTGTACTGTTACTAATTTTGGAGCTTTGCAGAAGGATTTGGGCTCTAAAACTTGTCCGGCTGATACAAATTTGGTTTCTTGGGGTAGCTTAATGTCTGTTGACAAGAGGAAAATTGGACTGATTTAGAAATTTGTAAATATTGTTTGTGGTTTAACTTACATGCCATGGCTTGATTTTCATTAGCTTCAAATTCTGCCATGGAAGTGGGTATCCAGCGGAAGCTAGGCAAACGTAAGTATGAAGTACATATATTTGGGTAAATTGTAATTTCCGTAGTAAGGTCATACCATCGCCTTCTTCTTGGAGGGATGTCATTATCCTCTTTTGCACCGGTGTCTTCAATTACTAGACGAGTTGGCGAGCTGGAAATGCTGTTGTAATTTGGTGGTGAGGGATCCATCTTCATGCAAAGTTTTCTTATAGATTGCTTTATAACAAAATAGGGATTAAAAGTGTTATTAATTAGTAATTTAGTAAACATGTAATCGTTTGAATGTAGCAAACTAAAAATTAAATAATAAAAATAAGAGAAAGATGAATGCATGTAATTTTTATCACTTTAAAACTTTAAAGAATTACCTGCAGCTGGTTAAAATGAATGTTTTGAATACAAATAATTATTTATCAATTGACACTCACTTGATGACTTTTAGGCTTACTTTAACGCGACAAGATACTCAATTGAAGGGGATTGCATGTAAGGGAAAAAACGAGTTTACCACTACAAGTTAAGGAAGTAGTGTGTGTCACTATTTTACAAGATGAAGATATTAAACAGGTCTCCTACATATAATAGGTAAGTAGGTGTATGCATTTTTATTTAAGCCAAAATGCAGCAATTTTTGTCACTCTTGTCATTCAAACATCAACATGTGAATCATTCCATTTCATCACTTAAAATGCTATCCTCTACAGAAGCTAATACATATGTATTAGCAAAGTTTGCCATTCAAAGTCAAAGATAAATTGGCACATATTTCTTTCCCTACCACAACCCAGGAACAATGTTTAATCCCATGTTT
>JAAXNX010001209.1:0-19243 GCA_036491905.1 Folsomia manolachei
CGCAAGAAAGGGCATCTCTCCTACAAATGGTTCATTTAGCGTGCTGCCAATTTACGAATGCTAGGAAAAATAGTACCATAACAAAAACTAAGGTAAGAAAAGTCAATTTCTGTTACAATACCATGCTGAGCAATTTTGTCTGCGTCATTTTTATGCTCCACACTAGTCCGTACAGGATGTGGTTGGAGACACTATAATTTTATTTTTCCTTTGAAGTAACCAAACTTTAATTAGGGACTGCCAAAACCATTCAATTGAATTAATCATATCTTATCTCATTAATTACTCGGTTAGATAATGGTGTTTAGACTTCACAAAAAGAAACATCGTGATACCAAGATAGACGTAGTGAAAAGCGGTGTAAATAATGCTGGTAACAATTCTCCCGTAATACCACCACTCTGCAAATGCGAAAATGTCACAATAGATCCCAACTCGAAAACCTCTGCCGAAAATCTAAAACTTCAAAATGTGCAAACTTCTAAAACTTATCAAAAAATTGCTCAATTTTTTCCAACGAGTAAGGCCAAATGTGTAGGTTATTTCATTAAATTAATAGTATCAAACAATTCCTCATTTATGTAATATGGAGTCACTGATGAAATTTGTCTTGCTGTTCATAGGTCGTCGGGATTTCAATACCTCCTCCTACAATGCCACCAAGTCCTAGATCCTCGACCGTTCCAAACAAAAAATGGTCTTCACTCCCTTCAAAAACTACGGACGAAGTGGATGGAGCTGCCAATGGACGCGTCGACGCATCTGAGAAAAAACCTTCCAATGGTTCACCCTTTGAATCTTTTAACGAGTGGAAGACTTTAAATACGGAAACTACATTCGTCTGCGTGGACACCTTGGAAAAATTATGCTCAGCCTGTAAAGGAGAAGACAACGAAATGAGGGAAGTCATAAGAACATCTTTGAACGTCGCAAAAGCTGCGGAAGACACGCGAGCCATGCTCAGCACCCTGCAAAATCTAGCTCAAGTTGAGGAATTAGCTGCCATTGTTTTTGCTAAAGGTCGGCAAAATTTTATTATTTTATATTTTACTGTGCTAGCTACAAATTGGACTAATCAATGATGTTTAACAGGGAACGAAGATCTAACTCATCAACTTTTCTGTGAATTGTTGAACGGTTTTGGTAAGTTCAAGCTTTAGTATGTTACAAGTTGATAAACCTTAAAGTTGAGTCTTACATAATGCATTAATTGTTTATTAGGAACATCTTATTTGATACATATTTGCGTCTTAATTCTGGGGAAGCTCTTTATGCACGACCAAAGCCGCACAACGTCTCAAAGTTTATTTGCAATTTCTTCCCTAAGTTTGGATCAAGTTTTTGTTCACAACTTCAGAAAAGCTTTAAAACTATTGGAAAGGAATATGAGTGTAAATGATCGGTCCAGCTTTTTACTGTCTATTACGGAAAAATTAAGTTTTATTGACGTAACTTCTGAAACGGATGGAGCAAGTTATTCTAAAAGCAATACGTTAGTGCTCAAGAGTTCTCAGGTTGTGTCCAACGAAAGGAAAACCAAATTGACTCGAACAGCATCTACCATTGCACTAGACTTATCCAACAGACTATCCACAGTTATGAATTCGTTGTGGGTTTTAAAATCCTGTTCCAATGAATACCGCATTCCTGAACTGTTTCTGAAATTGGCCAATTCATATGCTAACTACGCCAAAGGAGCCCTTCGTATTGATGCATTTGATTCTTTGAAGTCTGAACACTTGAATAGGAAGAAATATAGCGAAGCACTCATGTGTGAGCTTCACGTTGCTGCAAGACTTGCTAGACAAACCACAACTTCTGCTGAGGTAGACCAGGCCAGAAATATAAAATAATGAACTATGGGATGGGACAATTTTCACGTTTGCTTAAATTCGCAATTATTTGGATTTAGATTAAACGCGTAATGCTTGGAATTTCTGGAAATCTACGGGACGAGTTTGAGGAAGCTGATGATAATCAGGAGGAGGCTGACTATACTGAAGACCTCATTAACAGATTGGAAGAATGCGTCCATCTTTGTGAAAAATCAGAAAGATACGAACTCATGTTAGAGGTGGGCTAAAGTCTAGTTTAAGTTGTTTCAAAAAATTATAAATTGTTTTCCATTGTTTCTGTAGGTCTACAGAATGCTTGTGGACATTCAGGAATCCTCATCAGATTATGCAGCATTAGAACATTATTACACGCAAATGGCTCGAGCGTGCAACATTATTCAGAACAAGCGTGAACGCTTTCACGGAACATACTACCGTGTGGCTTTGTACCGACCTAAGAAGCAGTGCAGTTCAAGACCACTCGAGATATTTATTTATAAAGGTAACAGATTTTTGTATTTCCAGAAATATCCAATAATCTATTTAAAATTCCTTTGCACTTTTGACACTCAGAACCCAACGTAACAACGTTAATGGAGATTTGCAGGTAATCTAATTTTGAATAGTACACAAATAGCTTGTATCATGTAATTAATTAATGTTGTTCAAATTGTTTTGTTTTGCAGTAAAGTAGAAACTGCCGAAAATGCAATAATTATCAGTGGAGAAGTAGATCAATTGCCAGATGACGATCATGTTTATGCAACAATTACCCACGTTTCACCCCTCCCAAGTAGCAGTCCTCGTAGAAAGCTTTGGTCTGAAGATTTCAGAAGACATCAAAATGTTAACAAGTTTACCTATGATACTACCATTTGCTGTGAAATCGCATGATAAAATCAGTATTGATAACAAGGCTGCGGTGCATCAACAATGGAAACGGAGAACTACAGTGACAAGTAAGATAATTCGTGTTTAACAATCTTTTTAAAACCCTCGTCATTTAAAATTAATTTAATTGTCATGTTTTGCACTTTAGCCGAGTACACATTCCCAGCAGTTGTCTCAAGACTTCGTATTGTGGAATCCACAGAAGAAGATTTGAGTCCTATTATTGTCGCAATTGATGACATGGAACGACGAGTGTTTGAACTAAGGTCAGAATTCCATTCGAAGGATATCAAGAGGATTCAGTTGCGCTTGCAAGGATCAATAAGTGTCCAAGTATGTCTCGTTTTGAAATTATGCTTCAGAAATAATATGAATAATAATAATATATTTTACCCTCTTTTATTTTTTAGGTAAATCAAGGACCGCTTGCATACGCTCGAGCATTTTTGGAGAAAGAGAACGAGTACCCATCTCAAGATATCCATAAACTGAAGGCAATCTACAGGTTTGTATATTTTAATTAACGCATACTGACGCAACTTTGAATATTTCAATTAATGTATTTATATTTTCCGTTTTCATTTTTTCAGAGACTTTGTGGAAAGCTGCCGAGAGCTGTTGATAAAAAACGCTGGCATGATTTCACCCGAGCAAATTGATTACCAAACTCAACTGGAAACGGACTATGCACACCTATGTCAAGTATTGAACCCTTATTTAGGACATAGGTCACCTAGAGATGAGCATTAATAGAATGAGCAGAGTTTCTATTAGTTCATATTAATTTTAATTCAATTCAGTAACAAAAGATTCAAGTTGCCAATTACTGCTTTATAAATACGTTGACGCAAAAAAGCTTTAAATTCCCCTTGGAATGATTTGTATCAGTGAAATATTATTGTGATCAGCGAGAAATTGTGTACGTTTTATTTTCTTGATTGCCTGTCTTTCAAAAGTATATTGCTTCCATTTATTTCTGTTTGAGAGGTATTTATGAATCACCTCATTTATTTTTTTCCTATTCCAGACCATCGACTTGAAACAATTGTTAAAACGTGTGCAAAGATTTAAAAATATTTGTACGAAACAATATTTATCTACGTGCTTAACTGTAATTATTATTATTTATGACCATTATAGTATACGCTATAAAGAAGTGCTAATGTTGAAATTACAGATAGCTGCATGAAAATAATAGTGCCAATCATACCGTTATTGTACTCTATGCAAATTGCTAAAACAAAGCGAATAAAGCAATTTCAGTTTATTATAATGAATTGTCACTCAATTTTGTCTGGAACATGGAAATATTGGAGGATTCAGTGTAAAAGGTTTCTTTATTATTATGAGTACCATGGACCGGTCTATTCACATTTTCTTATGCAGCCTTTCTTCAACTCATTGTCAGTCGTACAGTCAGATAAAGTAATGAATATTTAATTATCATAGAGAAGGTCATTACAATATCTATCCAAGTTGGACAAAGTGTAGAATGGGAAAAACAAGTAGTGGTCAAATCATGAGAAATTTTTCATGAACACTGAAACACAAGTCAGGCCACTCAACATTTGTGTAGTATTAAGTATATATTGTGAGAAATTAGGAAGGCTTATTGGCAAACTTAACCTGCCTTGTATTGTGGTAAAATGAATAGAGGAAATATTTTAGAAAAACTACAATTTGACCATTGATAAAATTCCGTGGGGAAGTTCCCGTGTGCAAAAACCACGAGTTTTTTTTTCATTTTCTGCATTTTTATTGGTTTAGTCTCGAGTTTCAGTTGCTTTACAAATGAGTCCTTAATTGATTTATAACTCAAAATGATCGTCCCAGAATAAATTAGTCGGGATATTTGTGCAAAAACTGGTAAGTGATTTATATAATTTTTCCTGCAAAGAACAACTTTTTACCCGTGATGAATTACCTGTTCTATGCAACCACGATGTAGCCGTGGGATGGGCAAAATACAATTAAAGATATACATTACAATCAAACACTCAAGCATTTAGATATTAAATTGCGTTTTGGGGTAATTATTCACAACTTGTATTTCTGGTTCTTCTGTTAAAGCACAAACAACCCTAACAGTGTTGAATACGCGTTTTGATTTCTCAGTCATGTAATTTGTTTTCGAGACTGGTGTAGACTAAATTGGGTCCAGAACATGCAATTTGTTTCTAGCACTTATAATTAGTGAGTTGTGCAGGAGTAGAAGGTGAAGATAATAAGGTTGATCGGATCAAAAAAGATTTTATCAGAATAAGTTAGATGCGAGACTCGAATTTTTGCAGTTTTTCGTGAAGTTGTCTAAGAGAAGTCAAATTGTCCCTGACAAGAAGAATGCGTGCATGACAGGCTAATGACGCGTTTATACTCAGATTCAGTGGTGGTCGTGTAGATTATTATTTAACTGATCAAGGGGGGTCCTAACGTTGATCAATAGTATCGTCATTGAATTTAGTGGTCACTTACTGCGTCATTCGAACCGATTCTATTATTGAGAAATTGCAAGTTTAACTTAACTNTCACTTACTGCGTCATTCGAACCGATTCTATTATTGAGAAATTGCAAGTTTAACTTAACTTACTTCTTCAATAATTTTAGAAACTCTCCATTTTCATACGGGTGTGAACCGCAATCTCTTCCCATCTTGTCGCCAATTTAACTATTTAATGGTTGTACACAAAAGTGGATCTCAAAACCATGCAGAAAGATAGTGCACTTTGTTTAGTTTTATTTTGTGTCTTCGTACAAAATGCAACAACAGATTTTCAGAATGAAATCAAAGACGACGATCCTTTAAAGTGAGTAAAAGATTTCTGGACGACAAACCATGCAGAAACATAGTGCACTTTGTTTAGTTTTATTTTGTGTCTTCGTACAAAATGCAACAACAGATTTTCAGAATGAAATCAAAGACGACGATCCTTTAAAGTGAGTAAAAGATTTCTGGACGACAATGATACATTAAATGATTCTTACAAGTATATTGATTTTAAACCTAATGATTTTAGATGGCCAAGCAAACAGGTTTCCGACCCCATCCAATTTAGAGACAGCAAATCTCAACCCACAACATCTCCTCCATCACCCTCCAATGTGTTCTTCACTAAAACTCAAACCAAAGATCATGTCGCCATTCATTAATCCAAATGTTCCCTCAAATCCGAATAATCGACTCCAGTTGGACCCTGAAGATGCTGCGACATTGGCATTTGTAATTGCGACAACACCAATTCCTCAGTCCCAAGAGCCGCAACCAAATAAATTCAACTTCTTTGCCGATATTGGGTCCGAAAAGAAGTATTCTAATCGCACCAGCAATGATTTGATCAAAAGCATGGAAATTACTTTGGACATTGTCAAACACAGTATTTGGGATGATCAAAATGTAATATTTTCACCCCTCAGTGTAATCAATGTCCTAGCTCTGTTGCTTCTGGGATCCGAAGGCCGAACATTTGATGAACTTTCTACAGTTCTAAGACTCAAAACTGTGGACGAGAACGTGGATTTCAGTAAAACTCTAAGGTTTCATCAATCCTACCAGAAACTGAGAAATTATCTGAGTCATAAAACTGGGAAGAATATTTCAATTGAGATGGCCAACCAAATATTTGCTGATAAGCACTTTAATTTGAACAACAATTATGTGGCAGAATCTCAAGGATTTTATGACACTCCTGTCAACTCATTTAATTTTGGCAGTGATGGAAAATTGTTTCAAGACCAAGTAAACCGATGGGTACGCGACAAGACGAAGGTAGCGGAAACATAAAATTGAAGTATTTTGAAAAAAATTCGTTCTGGAATTAATTTTTATTTTCATGATTTTTAAATTGTAGGGAAAAATTACTTCCATAATTGACAAATCTCCTTCTCCCGATACCAAACTGGCTTTAGTTAATGCCGTCTATTTTAAGGGAAATTGGGAAGTACCTTTTCTGGAAAGGATTACAAGAACAACTCCATTCCACGTTAAACAAAATGAGACGATTGGAGTCCAAATGATGACAAATGTTCTCACGATTCCTTACTTTGAAAATGAATTCTACCAAATGATCGCCATTCCTTATAAAGGGAGCCAGACTGGGTTTTTTGCATGTTTACCTAAAGCCTCGGGAACGGAAGGGTTAAAGGTGTGCTGCATGTTATTTAATGGCTTGCCAGTTTTTTTTTAATTTCTGCTAAATTAGGAATTGGAGAGACGCCTGTCAGTCGTACAACCTAAAGATTTGGAGGCAAGGGTGAAACAAATGGTGCTGACAAAAGTGGCCATGAAAATTCCTAAGATGAAAATAGAAACGGATGGAAATATGCAAGAAATCCTGACAAACATGGGAATTCCTTCGATGTTCCATAGTCAGTGGGCTAATTTCTCTAAAATTTCCCCAGATGGTAAGTGATCCATTTTACTAAATCAGTACGGGATGTACCTAGATAATGTGATTGACTAAAATTGATATATTTTTTGTTCTAGATGGTCTCTTCGTGTCATCCGTCCATCACAGGGCCGTAATTGAGGTGAATGAGCGAGGGACCGAGGCTGCCGCGGTGACCTTGGCCACTGGCGATCGCATTATCGAGGACCCACCCATTCCCTTTGTCGCCAATAAACCATTCATGTTCTTCATTTATCATATCCGGGCACAATCCGTACTATTCTGGGGAAGGATAACACGCCCGTAAAACAGTGATTTGACTGATACGAAAATGTTTATGATAATGTATTGTACAATACAATTTGTATTACCTGATTACAATTTAAGTACAATTTAAAATTCACTGCATGTGACACATCCGTTATATGTTCAAGTAAACTGTACACTCTCGCCAAATAACAAATAAAACTGAACTTTTATTAATTTAAATAGTTTTAACAATAAATTGTATTCATTTTAAATTGTTTTCTGCACGTATAAAATATCTGCTTATTTAAAATCTTTCCGAAAACAATGACAATGGCACTTATACATTCATTTATACAGGTAGCAAGTTTAAATAACGCTTAAGACAATCACAGTCGCAACTAATTTTGTACTAAATCTGAGGATGTGTCTTGATTCTACGGATATTGAGCAAAATACAGTAACAGAATCAAAATCTGTGACGGAATCAATTGCAATTTGCGACCAATTACAATTGTTGCAGTCCAAACAGTGTCCAAACCAAGTTGAGACAACTGCAAATGTTCTCGTTCTGAGAAAAATATGAGATTTCTTTGAATACCCCGAAACCAGGAGGACTCCTACTTATCAGTGATAAGTCTGTATCAGACTGTTCGTTCTAACTTTGTTCGAATTTTATCCAACTCTCTGGCTTGTTCTTGTTGCTGCAGTTTCTTTAAAATATTTTGGCTTTGTTCCTTGTGCGATTTACGATGAGGGAGCGCATATTTCAACTTGTGCCAAAACCAAGGATCTGAAAAGATATTTATTGAATGATTAGATTGTTTGAAGTAATGAAAGATTATTGAAAAATGCTTTAAATCAGGTGTAAAAGTATAAGAATAAGAAAGATGTGGAAAGGAAACCAAAAATGCATACCACTCCATTTGAGATAGGTGTTCATTTTCATGTAAACTTTCAAATCTTCGTCCTGAACATCTTGATCCTTTAAACCGTCTTCAATAAGGACCAAAATAACTCTGTTGGATCCTTGGCTTAATGCCTGTATACATAGAGGTTCAACTATAAGTGACTCGTTACGGACACATCGTGATAGATATTGCGATTTTTGGCATACCTGGGCATGTGCCGCTTTAAATTCCAATCTTGACCAGACACTTTCCACAAAGTTTTTTGACAGAATGACAACAGTTCGCTTAGACTGATCGACAGACCTCACAATTTGATCTGGAATCCAGTCTCCAGGCGTCCAATCCCGGAAATGCAGACACAACTTGAAACCTTCCTCACTTTCGAGACGGTTAACCAACTCGTCTACAACCCAGTCTTCATCCTAAGATCAAATTCACAAAAAGTTAAAAATTTATCTCAAAAAAATGAATAAGCTAAAATTTTATTTGCAATTTTCAATAATTTCCATTACTTTGTGAGAATATGATACGAATGCATCATAAAGTTTTTCTGTATCGCTGTCATCCGAATCTCCATCCCAAAATAAGCACCACCCCCATCCCTTCGAGAAAAGGAACGCTTTGATAACCCATGAATAGCGAACCATGAAGATTATCATGACGATGCAAAGTGTGGCAAAGATCACGACACAAATTATTAAAATCCTTAGACCAGCCGTGTCAAGGGTCACATTGCAGTTTTCCAGAAGTTCAGACAGGTTATGCCCATTTAATTGGATGTCTTGATTGTCCTCGTGTTTGGAGCAGGTGAGATTGTCGCTATCCACGATTCGGGATAGTTTTGTTGCCCAAATGACGACAAAATCAGAGCAGCTATCACATGAAAATGGATTGTGAGATAGGGAAACGTTGAGATTGGAAGTTTCTTTCAAAACATTCATAAAAGCGATAGATTCCAGACGATTCCTCGACAAATCCATAAAATTTACTCGTTCCGGAAAACCTGACAAAAAACAAGTTTGGATAAAGTTCAAGATTTCATTGTTTTGTTAGAATATGAATGGGGACCTACTTGCTAAGTAGCCGGTGTCCAATTCCTTAATATTATTTCCGGAAAAGTCAAAAGCAATTCTCCAGTTGTTGAATTGTGTTAGTGACGACCAATTACAGACGGGGAGGGTATCACTCTCCAGGCCAAGATTGGAACAATTTATCAAAATCGTAGAATCGGCAGGACGTTGCCAGCAAGGACATTCGTTTGTTGGACATTTTTCTGGCTCCAGCTCACACAAGAGTTCTTTGTCAGCAACTAATGTAAAGCATAAATCAATTATGAATGTGTCACTAAACTCGTAATTGTGAATAACTACCTTCCAAAAGTTTGATATTCTTCAAATTCAACGGATTAGAACAGTACAAATCATCCAAATGCAATCGATGAGATTTTGAAGCATGACTTTTGACCAGATACGCAAGACAGTCGCAAACAATTGGGTTTCCATCAATGTAAATGTCAATGGACGAATGATCATTTTCATCATAGTAGGCAGAGTTCATAAAATTAATCTTTGAAATCTCATTGTGAGAAATGTTGAGCTGTAATTTCCTGTAATCGTGAAATACAAAAATTAGAATTGACAGTATGTTGTTAGTAAAGCTGTCATTCAAAGCAATTCCAGGTGTTAGCTTACTTTACAGAAATGAATTGTAGGTCCACCAAACCAATTTGACGGACTTTATTATGACTTATGTCCAATTCTTCTAATAGAGTGAATACATTTTTCCAGTCGTCAAATATTTTGTCGAATTGGTTATAAGACAAATTCAGGTGATTGAAGTCGAGTGCATTTGTTGATAAAAGAGTAGGAAAAGGGTCCCAGTAAATCATCACTTGGAGCATTTTTGAAGGGTGAATTTGAAAATGAAATTTCATTGTGGGACAAATCCAGCCTTTGCAGCTCTCCCTGGTTTTCAAATGCATTGTGATCCACGTCTCGAATCTGGAAAGGTAGACGAACAGAAATGTAATTAATGTCAAATATTCCTGCGTCAATGCTTCAATCTTTATTATACAAGTTGTAAGATGTGATGCATTGGACTAATTAAGCAACTTTATCCAGACAAAAAGTGGTTTGCCATGCACGTATTCGAAGAACATCTTTGTTATTAAGTCCACAAAAAGTAGTTTACGTACATTACACATCATATTCCTTACAATTCTCCAAACTCATAAATGATTGCGTTAATGTTAATGATGTGACTATGCGAAAATAAAAAGCTTGTCAATCCAGACACTTGGGCCAATGAATGTGCGTCTCTGTGCATTCTGACTTTAGCTGCTTGTAAAACTGTTTTTGCAATGTAATGATTTATCATGTTGCAACCTAAACATGGTAAACCACGAACATAAATTGTGCAATATTAAAGACCCACCACAAGAAATATTGTTTGGGAGATGTTTTACTGCATTGAATTTCGTAAAAGAAATAAAGACGTGACGCCGAAAGAGTGGTAGCGAATACAATTGAGACGAAAAGAGGAATGATGGGTTGAACATTGATCTTGAACATGATGACCCTTAAACTGATAACAAGATGTGGAAAATACATTTAAATCAAAGCAAATTCTCGTTATTTGATTGGGATATATCACTGATTGCGAAACCGTGAAATTGGATAATCAATAAACAAATACACAAATATTTTGATAAAAATTAACCACGTACCTTGTTATTAGATAAAAACAGCTCTTCAAGTTTCGCCAAATGAACAAATGCAATCTTTGGTAGGCTAGTGATTTCATTGTTTCCCAAGTTCAACGTAACAAGATGAGGACTACGAATTTCCACTAGGTCTGTAATCCGATTACTGGAAAGATCCAATGTCGTCAGAGCAGGAATTTGTGAAAAGAACTCTCGAGATATATTTTGAATCCGATTCTTTGAAAGATCAATGAATTTCAGATTAGGAACATTTGTAAATTGAGGAAGATCTGTTAGTCTGGAATCCTTGGCTTTTAACATGGTCAATCCCGGAAGATCCGTCAGTTTTAAGGGTTGTCTGTCCAACTTTATCCAATTTATTGTAAGGTTGGTCAGAAGAGGAAGATTTTTTAAATCAGGGAAAACCGTAAATTGTGCTTGTTTCAGAAACAACTCTTTCAGAGATGTCAAATTATCAAAGCAATTTGGTTCTGCATTTTTTAGTGGCGCATTTTCAATTAGGAGTCGTTGCAAATTGTTAAGATTTCCCAGAGACTGACTTGTAAGGGTTGATAGTTTTCTTCCGGATAAGTCCAAATATTCCAAGGAATTTGGAAATGTGAAAGGTGGGATAAGCTCAATTTCATTATGAGAAAATACAATCCTTTTCAATTTACTGTTTGAGTTGAATGCGTCAGGTTTGATGGCTCTGATTTTGTTACTTCGAACATTAAGTTCCGTCAGGTTCGGAAGTAGGGATAAGTCTGGAAGCTCTTCCAATTGATTTTGACTCAAATTTAAAATTTCTAGGTTTGGAAATAATTCTAAATAACTGGATGGAATGGATTTTGCTTCTGAAAACACAATTGTGAAGCGTTGCACGTTTTCTGCAGAAATGTTGACTCGACTCAGAAGACTTTTCAGGGCCTAAAGTTGTGTGAGGAAAAATAGAAAATATGATAACGTACAATTTATATTGCAATTAAAGACAAAATGTCCTTACATTCGGTGCAGTGGGACATCTGTTAAGCGACAATTTTATAACTTTTGCCGAAATTTTGTCCTCTGACAAATCCACCCCTGTAACTTGCTCCCATTGGAACTGAATTAAATCGGATTGTTCCATGGACTGAGAATTGCATGTCACCTCCAAAAATGCTTCATTTGGATTTAAAAGATTGTACACTACAAAAAATATTCATCGAGACAATTCTTAAATAAATAAAAATGTTCTCATTATAAAACTTTAAATTCAGAGAATGTGTTCACTCACATTTTAATTGGATTGGGTAAATACTTCTATTACTAGGACAGTCGATAGAATATTGCTCCAGTTTTGTGCATTCGCAATGTCCATCCCTTTGGATTTGATCGCAATCCAAGTAAAATGTTTCCCCAATACTTAAACAACTAATGACTAGTATCACAGATAATGCAAGTGTTTTCTTGCAGTTTAAGGCACTCCCCCTTATCCTCCCCATTAGTCTGCAATCCCACTCCATGTCACTGAATTCGGAGTCCAATTTTAACACGTTCACCATCAAGGTTTGAAGTCGCAACCTTATTGAAAACTAAGAGATTTGAGTACAGGAATATTTTAGTGTGGCGTGTGACCTTCAGCTCATTATATTTGCAGAGTTATGTCTATTTAATGTTTTAGCCACTCTAAAAAAACTTCAAAGCTCACATCGCAAACTCAATCCTGCTTATTCTTCAATTATCTTCAATTAACACGTTTGAAATCAATCATGCCTTAACAAAACCAATCAAGTGGTTTTGCTTTAAGTGCACAGAGATCCAGCATGAACTTGCAAGGTTATGCAATGATTCCAGTGCAGAACTTTGGACAAAACTCCGGAAATAATACTCTACTTAATTATTGTCAATGCCTCTTGACCACAAGGAAGACGCATTTACTTTAAACAGCACCCACAAGAAAACAGTCTCACACTGTAATTTGGTAAAAACCTCAGAACTACATTCCAGAAATTGTTCCTAGCACTTTTAGCATTTTACTCGTTTAAACCAGAAGGTGAGTCACGCTGAATAAAGTTTAGCCAAGCTCGTCAGCTAAGTAAAAATAATCTGGTTCTACGTTACTACCCATTTATTCCATGTACATGAATATATTTAACTCATGTCGAGTAGAAGGTAGTGAGTACTTCTATATTTATTCGTTATTGAATTAAAACTTATCACTGCAAACAACACTGTCTCTGTTCTGAAGTTATGTTGTTCGCCTTGGGAATAAATCAGAGTTCAACTCCTGGTTGAGTCTTTTTTGTCTTTTAAGTGGTGGGGCTAACGTTAAATAAGAGTTTTTATTGAATATCCCAGAAACCAAAGAATATTGCACTGGCGTCTTTATTTTGTTGAGAAAGTCGTAGTATTCATATCATGGATGGAGGATAAAATCAGGACCATTCATCGTGGTTATCTGATTAGTCGTTTCCGTTCAACTCACTCAGACAAATTATTACTCGGGTCAACAACAATAAATTGTTTTCCTTCTTTTATTCCTGGGCATTGTTCACTAGTTTGCTCTCGATAGAAGAAGTTTTAAGATGGCTTTGATAGCCATCAGCGTCTTATTGAGGAAATGTGCTAAATCCGGTTAAAATTGAACCTCACTCCGTGTGAAGTTCAATAGTTGCTGCCATGAAACATGTCTCAGTTCATTGGAGGCACAGAAGCACGGTATACACTAGTTAATTACACTTATTACTGGACGTGTTCATTGTTCAGAGTCTGAAACTTTTCCTGCGAATTGGTCAAAAAATTACAACCTTAAATTCAGAGCTTGGTTTGGTTCATTAAAATAAGATCAACATCCGCCTAGTTCAATTTAATCTATTCTCAGTCAAACAGAGCCGTAGAATATAATGCCAAATGTGGTTCTGTGAATCTGGTTACATATGTACTCACGAACTAGCTCATTTACGATGTACAATTAATAGAATGCTTTACTTTTGCAATGCAGAACCTCACTCTTTCTGATGGTTGCATGAAATATTAAAAATTTAAATGGTTGTTTTGCTGAATTATATAGCAGCCTTTACCGTAACCTGCCTGCCTGCGTCGAATCAGTAACTAGTTTACTACATAAATGAAAGCATGTACGCTATAATATAAGTATTATCTAGAAATCTCTACAACCATCAGTCACTCTGTTGAATACATATATTTCTAACATTTAAATGATAGTCAGTGTTATGGCACCAAGCTTTACATGAGTAACCCCACCAAAGAAGCATAACTTTCACATTCAAAAGGTATTCTAATGTGCATGGCATGTTGTGGGTATATATGCTTTGCTTACTCATCAGGGAACAGGTATTACTGGTAAATTGTTATTCCGAAGCTGACCATTACTATAAGGGTTGGTTGGGTAGCAAATGTTCATCTCAGATTGTGTAAGTACTACAAGAAGAGCCCATTGTTTGTACTTTAAGAAGTGAAGGAGGTGAGGATTGTTAGCTAACTTTGCTGTTGATGTGCAGCATAAATATGAACAATGACCAAGATAATTATACAATCCCAGCATTTGCAATGGAGTTTGTAGTCAATCCATGCATGAAATGAATTCAAGAAAATAAGATGACGCAAATGAGCTTGGTAGTTCCCATAGCCTGGTCAGTAACAGACATGCACATATTATCTACGATGCAACAACAATAAAAGACTGTTAAGAGCTATTTTAATATGCGTTCTAACTAGATGGCCAATGCAGACAGGGTGAAATAGATACACTGCAGAATTATGGCTTGTTAACCATCCCATTGACAATTTTGTAGAAAACTTACTTTACGATAAATGAGTCCAACCGGATCTCAGTTTGGGTTAAAAGGTCCTTCCGTGCACTTCAAGGTTTTTTATTGCACAAACTTTTAATGCGGTTACGATTTTTTTTAATTTTGCAAATTATTTTAACTGACTTCTTAATTTCGTTTAAAATGGTTTTAGCGAGTTACGTATTAGTGGATGAATACTGAATACTGGATTTAATGTTATGGAACAATGGAAAATTTTAGTAGATTGTGGATTTTTCTGTTCTCTTTGTTAACATGTATATTTAAAAGATGTAATGCACTCTGTTTATAATAGTAAATAGTTACAATGTACGGATTCTAGGTTTATCGCGTTTATCTTTACTCTCAGTGACACCATACATCCTTAAAGATTGACTTGACATAAAATGCAGCAATTCAATATTTACTCTATATAAGAGAGAGAGTTGGTTACACGCTTTGTCAACATTCTTAAACAACCTCTTACTTATATTGAATTCAAATAGGTAACAAGCATACGAGACATTCTTATCAGAAGAAGAACCAAAGTGAAGTATATAACTAAATCAATGTAATAAGTTCATCCCAGATCCATTACTATTTTGTTCATGGAATGGCGTGGCAAGTCATTCCTTTTGACTCCATTTACCACTTAGTTTTTACACAATTTCTTAGACACCTATTACTTGTAGAGGCATAGCGAGATATTTATTTGGGATGAACACGGTTTGACTTCTTATACGTCAAAAAGCAAGCAGGTTGTTTTGTGATTGCTCTTTGTACCCTCATTTCATCAGATAAATTAAAGACCTAACCTGGAACAAATGTACTCTGGGCTAAAAGTCTCAAGACGAGAGAAGGAAAAAAGGTATCGGTTGGATGAATACGCACGGCACAACAGAACATTCCGAAATCTTAAAAGACCTAAAAAAAGTGGCGAATTTATTCAACTCTCTTCAACCAGCCAACGAGATTCATGTTGAGAATTATCTTCATGGTTAATCTCAGGCCTAATCCAATGCAGTACAAACTTCTTGGTATTGTCGAAGGACGAATGTTTTTGCGTTGAGGAGACTGCCTGCTTAAAGCTAAAACGTCTTTTCACTTGGATGAACTGAGACAGTAAAAATGAGATTTTAGCTTAAAACCTCATTGGAGACTTTGTAATTTTAATTTCTCAGTGTCCGATTTTTTATGAAACTCATAAAAATTTAGATTCGGATTAAAATGCATACAAATTTAGTACTTGTTCACAGAAAAGCATTATGTTTTCTGATGTGTTTGGTTAAATGTAATTTTTAAATTGTAGTTCACTCCATCGTAACTTTCAGCAGGTAACGCTCCAAGTGACAGATATACATCTTCATTAACACATTAATTAACATAGCATTTGACTATTGCATGATACTAATTCATGTTGGAAATCCCCAGAAAATGTTGACCACTATAACTGAGTTATTGTTGACTGTGCTAAAAAGTATAATTTGTATGCAAGGAAGCTTTTAATTTACTGGGCCACTTTTACAAAACATGCAGCTACGCAATTTGCATTCAACAATTAGAAAAACAATGACAGCAGCAACTAAATAATTACACATTCAATGACATGAACTGCCTTCAGGTATCATGAAAATTGTACTTTCCGGAATTAGACCCTGGACATCAAAAATAAACTGCATAACGTGATCTTAGTGACGCAGAAATATTCAAATATTTTCAACTTTCAACGATACTTATTTATAAATAAGTTGGTTATGAGTATTTGTGTCTTTGCCATTGAAGCTCAATTCGAAAAAAAATCAAATTCTCTAATCGTGCGAAACCTTAAAAGAAAAAGACGAGTCATTCAATTATTATCACGAAATGAGCATTGTTAAGCCGAGGTATGGAACAGTTTGGAATAAACATGGATGATTTCAGCACTTTTCATATTATATCAGCAAATTATTGACAGCCAATTTTGCAGTAAAATATTAGACACGCATATATTTTATAGTAATACAGTACTGCCCGCAACTGCTATTGAAGCTGGAACACGTAAAAATAATAATCTCATTAAAAAGTGACTAAAACAAGTAAAAAATAAATTAAATTGAGCAACCTTGCATCATTTTGAATCATCAAATTTAATGATATTCATTGATATTAGTACATAATTCATTTACTAATAATTCACGACGATTTTCCATTTGAATTTATCCATGATCTATACTCTGTGAGAGACAAAGAGCTCCAGGAATGACATCTATATGACGTTATTACAGATTATGGAAAGACAGTTGTTTTTCAAGAACCTAAACTTTTTCCATGAATTTAGGAATAAAATTCATACAACATTAGTTATGCGTTGGGAGATAAACAGATTTTCTTAATTGCATATTCTGAAAATACTGATATATAATATGGAGGTAAGAATGTTATCAAATTTTGGTTTGGGAATCGATAACGTAAGCAATTTATTACATTTAGACATCCAGAGCATCCTCCAGTGGCAGAGGTCACAATAAAACAGAGAAGGAAGACGACACCTGAGAAAAGGGATTGGCGACCATTCGCCAAAGATTACGACCCCATTAAGATCGGGAGCATTAATGGCATTGGAACATTTGCCCATGACAAAGCCGTACTTCGGGCCTTGTCGTCAACTTATAAACCTGGAGACAAAATCCCAGATCAAGAAACCCTCCGGAAAACCCTTCTCGTTGCTAAATTACCCCCACTAGTTGCAGAGGAAGAGGTTGAGCGACTTTTCGCCAAATTTGGCAAAATCGCCAACGTCAAAGTGATTAGGGACGTTGTCACTCGTCGCTCAAAAGGTTATGGTTTCGTCCAGTTTGAAAAGGGAAGGCATTGTGATCGGGCGTATGAAGATGGGAAGAATTTATATCTAGGAAATCATGTTGTAATGGTGGATAAGGTTTTATCTAGATCACTGCCCGGGTGGAAACCGAGAAGACTTGGAGGAGGATTTGGAGGTAGCAGGGATTCAGGACAATTACGCTTTGGATGTCGATCAAGACCTTGGTTAAGACCGACTTTTAAGAGTGAACGGAAATTAAAGAAAATGTAGAGCATTATTTTTGTAAATAGAGATTTATTCTACATATTTATTACGAACATTTATAAATATATACCCCATCACACAAAATGACTAAGTTTCACTCATTGTAATTTAACACACTTAAAATTTACTGTTATCCAAATCCACAACTTTGGACCGAGTTGGAGTATAAGAAGATCGAAACTGGCCCCCTAATGTCCCCACTATTGACTCGGTGTGTCTTATTTTGGAAGCTTTACTCCGTTTTCGTCGTCTCTCGTGGTGCAGTCTTGTAAGGCAAATAATAGTTGCAATGATAACTGGTATAATAATTGCCAGTATTATCACCAGAAATTGTATCTCTTCACTTATGGCATCTTCAGAGCATACCGAGCTCCGCACAATGTTATCAAAGGACAACAGTTCCGTTGAGTTGGGTCCCGTATCTTCTCCCACAATGCAGGTAAGAATGTTATCAAATTTTGGTTTGGGAATCGATAACGTAAGCAATTTATTACATTTAGACATCCAGAGCATCCTCCAGTGGCAGAGGTCACAATAAAACAGAGAAGGAAGACGACATATCTTCTCCCACAATGCAGGTAAGACTTCGAATGTCTACAATTCTTCGGAAATGCTTCCACCAAATCTTTTGAAATTTGCATCCATCACATTTGAAAGGATTTTTGGACAGGGCAAATTTTGTGACGTTATTTGATGAAGATAGTCCGGATAGGAAGTCGATAGAAGTAAGACCCGCTTGGGTGAGATTTACAAAACGGAATTGTGGCGTGATTCCTGTGTTATCATAAATAGTTTGTGAGGCATTGCTTAAGAATGTTAGATTGTTAATTCACCCTCAATCATGGATTCCGTTAGGCGTCCCAGATTTCTACGGGAAAGATCAATTTCAAAATCCAAAGGTTCGTAGACATCAAGTAAAGTTTTTCAGTGAAGTAGAATTTGACAAGGACAAGAATTTTAAATTGTTGCAATCCATCTTTATCAGGTTTTCGGATGGAAGTTCCCAACACGAACACCCGGCAGGACAGGATTGTGATAACATGCAGCGTAAATCTTTAGTTGCAACTGAAACAAAGGTGTGACACATCGCATTAAATTTTTATAGTTTAAAAAACGGGATTCAAAAAAATTACTGCGTACTTTCTGCAAATTTTCGTTCTCTCAAATTTTCTGGGGAAGCACATCGTAAATCCGAATATTGGAGGTGGTAAGACTTAACTGCAAACTTTTTGAATGCAATTGCATGGCAATCACAGTGCAAAGGGTTCCCATCCAGCATTACGACAACATTTTTATTCTCCAATGGATCCAACAATAGTTCTGCAAAATCCATGTCCACATCTGCAATCTCATTGTATCGCAAATCAAATCGGACGTCCCTTAAAGAAACAAAGACAGAATCAAGTCGACAATTTGTTTGTAAT
>JAAXNX010001210.1:0-19233 GCA_036491905.1 Folsomia manolachei
CCATCGAATGTAGGAGATCATTAAAAATTAGTACAGATACATTTATTCATGTTCAAAACAAATACCATAATTTCTTGACTGTGGCCTGAATCTTACATTCGTACATTCATATTTAATCAATTTACTCGTATAAATATTGCTTAAATATCAGTAGTATAACAAACTGCGACAAATATAGCATGTTCAAGTACCACAGAAATAAAACACATACTCACACGCCACACAAAGAAATCCATGTATCATTACCACTCCCACAGACAATAATTGGCGGTGCCGATAAGCGAAAACAAAATTTTGAAATCGCAGGAAACATTTAGAACTGTGGCAAATAGAAATAGCGTCATCACAGGGGAACTGTGTAATCTAATCCTCCACTGTAGCCCGTTCTAAGAACTCATGCAACAGTACAGACAGACAGACGTGAATGTGACACATTGGTATCAGGCCATAACGGTTGTTTTAGTGCCAGTATATGAGCAGCGACATGGAAAATGTTTTCATCAATAAAAACTGAGCTGAATCCCAGTTCATTGGAATTGGCTACAGGATACTTGCCTCTGACCTTCCTGACCTTCGCTTGCTGTCGTCAACGTCAATTTACTTTATTTCATCCGCTTCCAATCCCAAGTTCATATTTGAGGCGCCATGAATGCCTTGTCAATTTTTCTTAAAAGTTGAATTATTTAATCTAATCTAATACTATACTTTGTGAGTAAGACAAAGGTTTTTGTATTCAATTAGTCAGGTTGAATCAGTGCAGAAAACAATTACTTTGTGTCACGAATAAGTATTTCAAATGGGGTGGAAACTATTCACATTTTCCTTTATGTTAGTGACTATTACGGTTGTGGCTGGTCAACAGGCAAGAAACAGTCAATGGCTTGACGAAACAATTGACGAATTTCTAAGAAACGCCCAAAATGCAGATGAAACAACGGACATCCAAATCTCAACTTGTAAAATTTCTAGCCAGCAACTCGTAGCTACTGCTCAAGCCACGGCTGCACGTGTTCTTAAAGGAGTCTGCAATCCACGTAAGTACATAATTATAATTTTCGATTGTTTTAATAAAATTTTCACCATTATGAATATAAATGGTATTGCGGTAGAGGGGAAATGGCTTCCTAAATAAGATTGCTCGTTACATAAATTAAATTTATCAGATTGTCCTAAATAATTGAAGATTCAACTCCGCTGAAATATAAAAATGAATGGTTCCATCTTTTTGCATTAATTGTATGTGTGCCATGGCTAATGGGACAGTTGAACTCAATTCCCTCTCTTAAGTGTGAATTTATACATTTATTACAAATATAAGTATGATGCGACCATTTCATGCATTGCCATTCATATTCCAATTTCAGCAAGTCTTCGAATAAATTGCTGCCGACAACTTGAGTGAGTTTGCGCAATATAAATGAGTACGATGGCTTAATATTTAATTGTTCATGAATGAATGGACGCTGCATTGTTAGAATGTGTGTTTTTTTTACAGTTTTTGACAAATTCAGAATAGTTTCATTCTATGGTTTGGATAAGGATGAAGATAGCATTTAAGAAATTAGTTGTGCGCCAGATGTCATGCAATCACGTAGAAAGACAAACTATGGCAATGAAAGTTTGGGAATATTGGAGAAAGCCAGTGGGACAATGGGAATGACTGGCTTCCCTAATGGAAATTGTTATGCTTTCCATGGAAAGGATAGATAGAATAGAATAGGAATAAGAGAATGTATCCCATAATGTCACGAGGAGCGAAGTGACATGTCTCAGATGGATTTGATCGGTGGCTCATTGAACTGCCTCTGGTGTAGAATTGCTAATAGACAGAGATGAAAGTTATGGGCTTGAGTGGCGAAATGATCACGTCCTCCCCCTTCCCCCTGAGTCGGCTCTGTCTTAATTATGATTTGTCATATAGCCAGGCAGACCGTGAGGATGAAGCGATGGAGCTCACAGGGCATTTGGATGACTGTCAAAGGTCGAATTACTTTCACAACTTGACAAATAATATGACACCAATTTGTCCTTCGTTCATAAAATCCATTGGTTAAAATACAAAATATGAACTGCAACCAAATACAGCTATGTATATTCAGTTTACCTATATTTGAAGGATCTGTCTTTTTGAAAACCAAGTAATTCCAGAATAAAAACTATATTTCTGTTTTATTTCAGAGGAAATGGGAGTGAGATTTGAAACCCTTGAGAAGCAATTAAGTGCTCGGCTGACATCACTGACAACCCTGTTGATGAGTGTGGAGAGCAAGTTGACAGAGCAAGATTTAGAAATTAAACGAAATCACCGTCGTGTGATGAGTCTTTTGGCTGGAATGAAAAAGTCGGAAACGGTTGGTAATGGAGGTGGAGGCTCTCATGTGATTGATAATTCAGAGTACATTCCAGCATATGCTCCATCAGTGTCTCATCGAGCAGAGGAAGTCATCTTAGATGAAGGAAGAGAAAGTATCAACAGTTCATCCAGTACTGAAGGTTCGGAGGTAGTGGTGACAACGGGGACAGGATTCAATACCTATGCTATCACCCCAACTACTGCTACCAATAGAACAAAAAGTGGTGTTGGTGGTGGTGGACCCCGTTCCGATGAAATGATCAAATATAACTCCACGGTTCACATAGAAAATGGGAAGCGAGTATTTTCCTACTATTGGGTCGTTAATGGGATATCCTACAAGTTGAATAGTTGGGGTCAAAAGCGTGTGCTCCGATCCAATAGCTTTTACATATTCCCCCGCGGCTATCGTATGTACCTTAAGATCATTCCACGCTACTCTAGCTCAACCATGTACATTCACGTGGGCTTGACGAGAGGGGACTATGACGAGTCTCTGGAATGGCCATTCTCCTACAAAATGCTGGTCAAAGTGCTCGACCAGAATGAATCTAAATCAAGAGTTCAGGATTTGAAATCAAGGTTGTGGGACCCTCGAGAATTGTGTTCAGCCACAAACTGGCGGAAACCTTTGGCGGCAGACAACGATGGTATGTTGTGAGTCACATATTATGTAGGAATAAGGATTCCATAAAATTCTTCCTTTTCCCTCTTGGTTCTCATCCAATCTTACGAATGAATCCCACCACCACCACAAAACTTTTGACTTTGACCAACTGTCCACCTTATCCTCATCCTCATATATGCATAATGGATGGGATCTGGACAGTTGAAACTTTTATGATGCCACAATATCTCCTACTCTGATTTCCTACCTTGTCGTCTCACATAAATCTCAGCCTTGTTTCATTTCAGAATGCGTTGGACTTGGTTTTCCTCACTCTGTGATTCAGACTACGGACTACATCTGGAACGATAGAATCATCATCAAACTCACCGTTCACTTGGATTAACGGCCCACTGACGTCCCTCCAGGTCATGCATGCCACAAAAACATATAGTAAAAACACCAGCAGGTGCAATCCATGACCCATTTGAAAATAAAGCTCTTTTTTCCACAATTGGCTAACTCAAGTTAAGATGTAATGATCACTTGACCTAATTATTTTCCGTCATAGAACTCACAACATTATACAACATAATATTTTATAACCGCACCTTTTATGGAGTTAGATCAATATTAATATTTGACTCTACATATTGGGGTTGTAATGCTGAGCGGTCATTGTTGGACGGGTTGATGAGATTCAGTAGCAAAGTCGTCAACCTGAATTCCTGTAAATTAAATGATCAATAAACCATCGCCCATTTGTCACATATTTTTTTGATTGGGGTTGGTGCCATGCTTCTGTCGTTACTCTTATGAACTCCAACCGTTTACATTCTGTCTTATTTAGACAGAGATCAGACAAATGTAGATCTAGGCCGATGATTTCATCCGCTTCGATTACTCACCGATTCAGTATGTCGACTATAATAGGTGATTGCAATCCACTGAAAATGGAATGTTGGTCGCTCTGCTCGGAGTAAAAACCCATTTTTTTGTTTCCTTACCTGAAGGCCAATGCACACTCATACACACATCCTTCATACTTATCCAACCATTAGATTAGAATCTTTTTCTTTTATCCACTAACACACGAGGGATAAAGTCAGGAATTCGTCATCAGATGAATGATTCGGGTAATATAATATTATTTCCTTTGGAAAAAGTTTGAAGCAGCCCACAGTTATATGGTGATGCCTTTCAAAAACTGCTTTAAGATCATTCATATAACTTCCAATGCCACAGAATTTTTATTCGAATAAGGATTGGACTGCACAGTAGAAATTGTGAAGGTTTTTTTTCAGATCACATAAAACGCCGGCAAAAAAATGAGGTTTTCTCTACCCTTGTGTCATTATATCCCGGTGGGGGCCATAATAAATGCTTTCTGATCAGACATCTCTTTCACTCAATTTATTATATCATCATCGTCGTCAATTGAGACGACGAAAAGAAAGAGAAATTGGAACGAATTATGATGTCTCTTCTCTTCTTAGACTTTCTTCTCCTTGGATCATCACCTCATCCCTTCCTTCCAAATAAATCAACTCTCTCCCTTTCACTGACTTTCCTCGTCCGGGAAAAACGTTCAAATAGCACCCACCGTCGACCTCCCTCTACTATGTATGACAGTCAGATATCCAACTCCAGCTCAACAGGCGGGTAGGCTTTGGATAAATAAAAGGAATGGACTGAAGAAGGATAAAAGCCAGGCCACCCACCTGCTTCGTTTTCCAGTTCAATCTTTTCTTTTTTTCTGGGGCTCATTCCTAGTCAAGTACCGACAGGAAGAAAATGCCTTTTATTGCATTTACTTTAGAAAACCGGGTCCATTCTTTTATGTTACAATATCATTAATCCAGGGCAGTTTCATTACATTATTTGGACTGGCCTAGACTTTTCAGCCCTCGCTGTTTCCTTAGCCATTCAACTCACTCAACCTTCTGAATCTTAATTCCTGATGTGCACATTTTATTACCCGTTCATCCCATCCATTGAGACATCAGACTTGGAAGAAGTCCTCAGTGGCCAGCTCATCAGAAGAGAGATTTGGTGAATTACATGTCTGATTACTCAATGGATGGGTGGGATGAATGTGGATTCTTCTTCTTCTAGGCAGTCTGCTTATCTATATTTATGGATGGATATGGGTAGTATTCATAAGATATTTGTTTTAAACATCTCATTAGTTTGTTGGCGAAGGTCAAGAACCCAGGATGGAGAGCTTGGTTGATAGGGAAATGCTTGAAGTGGAAGTTGTCGCCCACACTAGTTCTTGGAGTCCTTTTCCTCAAGAAAGGAATGGAAATGATAAATTTAGCATAATTACCCACATGTACTTTTCACTCATGCAAATCATAATTCAATTGTATTCGTGATGAAATAAAATAATTAACACTCAAGAATGTGGGTGATGTCACGTCTTTATGATGTCTAGTAGACTCCTGTCTCCTGGTTGGCCTATGTTGCGAATTGTGTCATGCTCTCAATTGGACAAGATGCTGTGAGTGATATTGATGGGAATTAAAAAAAGAGAGGAATTCCGCTGATAGACAGTATTGGAAGACTCTTCATCTTATCTCTCACTCAACTATTTGTAAACATTCATGCAATTCATCCAAGACCAAGACACCCAAATAACTGTACATATGCATACTTCATATTTCTGGTAGGAAGGAATTGATGAATCTGCCCACAACTGTCCATTTGGATCCTACGCTGTCGTAAAAAGAGATTCTGTGTCTCAATATAAGAAGCTGAATGTCCCCAGCAGTTGCACTCAGTTCCCTGTGCGTATCCTCCTAGTTCTGCGGATGAGGAAGGCAGGGTTAATTTCTAATTCAGATCCCAAGTATAACAACTTCCACCTTATCATTTAATAGTTAAGTGAGATAGTAAGAAGGACAATGCAGGCCTTCCGTATGGTGGCCTTTGGGGTCGTGGTAAGCCTTCTATCTACCCTTCCTCAAGGACACACTCACTGCTCTTCAGATAGTTTGGTGCTTTATCATGTAGTCATGAAAACCCATTGGAACCCGGAAACTTTTCCAGTAAGACTGATTAATTCTTATTTTTTCGTATTATGGTTGAATTTGAAGAGTATAAAACTAGGGATCGATATTACAAGTTATTGTTCTATAAACTGGGCTTCATGTCACAAACAAAGAAAAGATTGCCACAGCTTATTAAGATATGCATTCATCCATTCATTGGATTCCAACCCTTTTCAGCCAGAGCAAAAAGCTTATGTAATTGTCTTTCTTTATTTCTTTCCCTCTGGCTGCCAATCTCTTAGGCTCTCAGTGAAAGTTTTGTTCTTGTTGTGCATGAAAGACTATGAATATAAATATACTTGTCATATGCATTACACAAATTGAAATTACAAAGTATCAATTACTCAAAAGTCAGCAAATTGCATTTAAGTGAATACAATTCACACTCATTTAAATCATACCAATACAAGTTTGAAGATGAACAATTGAGTTTGAAAATGAGTAAAATCCAAAAAAAATGTCTGAATTAATTCCAACTAAATTTTCAGAGAC
This sequence comes from Folsomia manolachei, assembly GCA_036491905.1. Taxonomy (NCBI): domain Eukaryota; kingdom Metazoa; phylum Arthropoda; class Collembola; order Entomobryomorpha; family Isotomidae; genus Folsomia; species Folsomia manolachei. The sequence continues at coordinate 6,506 of JAAXNX010001210.1, forward strand.
ACTTCCCCGGTCGGCAATTTGGATACCGGCCCAGTGCTCAGTGGTCCCGTCTTATCGGTAAAAAAACAAGATAATGTACATAGAACTAGCAAATAGTGTGGCTAAAGGATAGATACTAGAGTCGATCTTATAATAATGCATTGATCTTATACCGCACTGGTCAACAAACCACATCCAACAATAACCCAACAATAACTAACTGTATCTCATGCAGGAAGAACACATAACTCTACCTACACCTTGTATCGGATCGGAGAAATGGCATCCGCAGGTTTGTTTGCATATTTAACAAATTCATCAAGGGCTGTGTCCAATCCATGACAATTTGTCGACAACAAACTTTTTCTTCAAAATTCAGGCTTAAAAAAGTTTGCAGAGACTTCTTCTTCAGAAAGTCTGGACGAAATGAATAGCACCGGCGTTTTTGATGGTTAGAAACATTTTTGACAAATTATAAAGCACCCTACTTACTAAGTTATGCTTAGCAAGTGTCTAATAACATAAATTTTGCTTTCAGCCTTCAATGCTCCACCCATCCCTTCGGGCGAGGGTCACACTCAAAGTCAATTCTTTCTCGATGGGAATCATTCCCAGGTGAATTATTGAAACTAACTATGAAGTTAATCAATTGCATTCAGTAACACAGTTAACGGGCTGACTTACTAAAGTTCAAACTTCAATACCTACTTAATTAAACACTCGAATGCTAAGCACAGTCACCCCACAACTTACCTGCCTTTACTCAACAGGTGTCCATGGTCATTAGGATAGTCCCCAGCCCTGATTGTGAGGAAAACGTTTATGATTTAGTTTAATAAAAATGTTGGCCATTTATCTTTTTAATCCCCATAAAAATCAATCCAGGGTTTTGTGGAGTCGATGCCATTGATCTCTGTCTCAATGATGAATGGATTGACTCCCTTACAATTGATGTAAGCTCACTCACAATTAAGTCAACAATGACTTGCAAATTATAAATACCGTAAATTAACTTACCTGTTGGTAATAATGCAGGTAGACGCTATTGATGCCGGTTCAGGTGAGTTTTACAGGGATTTTACAATCTGTTTGGTGACGTGATTAAATTATTCATTGCAGACAACGGGTACACATTCAGCTCTCCCAATTGGGAAACTACTCCTCAGGAAGGTAAACTTTTCATTGAACAAACAGTACAATAATTGGCTAAATTAAAATTTTGTCCTGAAAGCCATTTACCAAATCAATACTGTCAAGTTACACCCAGCTCACTCATTCTATCGTGAAAACCGCACGGCGAAGCCGAAGCCATTTGCAAGCTTCACCATTCTCAAAGTTAGTAAAATGTAAATTAAAATTGCAAAGTTTTTCCCAAGTTTGGAGACAGTGAGGAAAGCCACAGAATCTTGACAATAAATTTATTCTTGTATTTTATTACAGCTGAAAGAAATACTCTTTATCAGCTCTTCGTGGAAATCATCCCGACCACACTTTGCACCAAATTTCTCAATTCGTTCTCGACGAAGTTGACCATGGAGACATTGCGAATGAACTAATTGAATTTGGCGATTTCCGCGATGAACACATGACTCCTCGTGTGTCTAAAAGGAAGCGGTCCCGAAAAATTCGAGGTTAGATAATTTAAGCATGAAATGAGATATTTTTAAAATATTACATTTTAAGAGACGTATCTGTCCTGCAGGACATCGGTCATATGCCCGTGAATGTGCCGTGAGCGAGGTAAGATTCATCACTTAGATAAGAGGGAACTTGGAACCGTGCAATTTCATTCGTATTCATAAAAAGCTTATTAATTTGAATAGTGGTCAGAATGGTCAGAATGTTCCGCTCTGTGTGGTTTTGGGGAACAACGACGGAATCGCTACATCACGAACCATCCAAAGGGAGGTCAACTCTGTCCGTCCTTGTCGGAGACAAGACTGTGTAACTCGGCTAGGGAGTGTCGCGACAACTATTTTGACTGGTGAACAATGAAAAGCTATTTGTACTTGACGATGGCTACTAACATCAAATCCAACCAACCGAGCAACCAACCAACCGAACAACTCACTGATCTCGGAGTTAGAAATAACTTTGGAGTAACAGAAGACTTTTTTCATGTATTAGTACTTTAGGCATTATCTTAAAATGCCGGCTGAAGGAAGAAATGCCGAGTGACCATGGAGTCGGTATGCAATACTTATATAGGGCAATACATAGATATATAGCTAGATAAATGTGTGTTATGTTATACCGATACCATCTGTCCTTGACAGATATTATTAGTTCACTATTTCTTGCCTAACTCAGTCCAATAAAGTTGAGAAAGTGCTTGGAACAAGGAAATTGGAACGATATTTTTTTGGTTGCATTGTTCGGCATCCAACTTCCCTTGTTGTTGTCTTAGATTATATGACAAGTGCCTTAGAAAGTCGAAACAGTACAGGCTTAGTGGCAATGAAAAAATGTGTGGTTACTTGTTTTCTTCTTACCATGTAAAACATTAATTTTGCAACATTGTGATCCATCCATCATTGTAAAACCGGCATTTATTTTCGAAGCTGCAAATGTAATACCAGAAATCCGAATAAACTACTCAAACCATTATGTTACATCAAAATGTTCAATGATTATAAAGATTACAGGAACACTAATTTTAATTAAAAAATATTATCTGCCGTTTAAAACTTTATGGTAGGTAACGACTCTACAGTACTAATTGTTATGCCCCTTACCAAAAAAAATTTATGCATGCATTTATTATGAAACAAGTCAAAATATTAAATAAATGAAAAGAAAGTATGGCTTTAGATGCAATTATGCCCACAAAATGATTACCCCCTCGTCAAGGATCTTTCTTTAAGCAAGGATTCATTATTTTACTGCGTGCAACAGATCGTCGGCTTGTTTGATAAAAAAACAAGTGTCAATGACATAATACCATTAATACTGTCTGAGCAAAAGTGATCATTTCGTGTTTCATGCCAATGACAATGATTAGACACCATTACTATGGGTATAGTAATAAATCATTTGACTTTTACCTTTTATTATTTCTCAATAAGTTTTATTTATAGTAATATTTAGAACATTCTCACATAAGTTACTTTCGAATAACATATATTCAGCATCTTGTTTAAATGTGTAATATCATACAATCTTAATAAATAATTTCTAATCCAAAACCCATATTCATATAAATCAATCGGCAGTATTAGCTTTGGAATTATATCTGAGAACATTTTTCATAAACCTTTTAAAACCCCATATGTTGAAATGAATGAAATTGTAATGAAGTGATATAAAGTAGAGAGCACAAGTCATTCACGACTCAAACCATTATTTTTCCTTGATATCATATATGCATGGTTGCCAATTTAAATTTATTTAAATACGACTCTCTCCATAAAAGTATAAGTCATTCGTCTTCGTCATTATTCGAAAGCAACAACAATCGGGTTGGTTTTCTTTTTGAAAGAAGAAGTCCGTTGAGGGTGGAAAAAACACTATATAACTCACACATAATCCAATAAAATTCTTTATATAATTTACGGGGCGAAGAGATACGTTCGTGATCCTTTAACCTTTGGCAGGTAACCTCATCATGGATATTCAAGTAATCAAAACTACCAACGATTAGCCCAGTTGAAGTAGTTACGATTGCAACTTCTGGCAGAGCCGCACCATTTCGCTTGCTTCAACGGGGGACAAATCCGACCACCGCGACGCGCGTGGGAAAGAACTGCTCTGGATCGTGTCATTTCTCCCAAACCACAAACTTTATTGCAAGGCGACCACATGGACCAGTTTCCGACTATGCAATCCTTTGGAGGCCCTTTAGTAAGTATAATGCAATACAAATATTTAATAACAACTTATGGAATTCTTTAATGACCTGGATACTACATATAGGTTAACTGAGCATAAATAATGTACTCGATTTTCATTCAATGTAGCGGTGGGGAAACGGGCAATAAAACGACTTGACTGGTCAAAGAAAGAGTTAGGGTTGAATACATTTAATAAGGTTTGCATGCTTGGATGGGCCAACGCATGGACTTTCTCCACTAAAAGAATATACGTCCTTGTTTATCGGTCACATTTTGTAGACACATATTTTAACTCTACATAAGTAAACAAGGGATGGTTGGGATATGTGGAAGTGTGATACAAATTACACAGATATACCACATGGATGGTGAATTGGAGTACATTTTTTACAAAAGCAAACAGAAGGACGGCGTTGAGTTTGCTAGTTTTGTGTTGGAAGTAGGAGCGTGAGAAGGGTAAAAACTTACGGAACTTCTTTAGTTTACGTTTCTTATCTCTGGAGCTGCTCTTTTTCTTCTCAGGGACGAAGGGGACGTAGTCTATGATACCGTTGGTCTCTTCTTTTATTTCTACACCATTTGATGACAATGATGAAGAGGCTGGAGCACTTTTAAAATTGGTTTCTCTCGGACCGTTCTTCAGTGAAACCGGCTCCGTCACATCATTGTTCAAAATCTCTGATTCGGGGTGATGGAAAACCTCGCTTAGAGCATATTCCTTCACCTTCTAAAACCAAGAAACCCCACAAAGAAACAGAAAAACATATATACTCAGATTATCCATTAAATGTTCTCTACTCCACTTTCACCAGTTACTCCATTGGAATTTTGGTGGATAAAAATAAAACTGGGACAGAAACAATTTCATCACACCATATCATACCAAACCACAACTCATATTAAGGTCTATCGCGTTACATGGCTTGCATGTTGGTTGCTGTTTCTGGGAGAAAGATGCTAATTCGTTTTCAACGTGGGATTTATTCCCTAGACATTTTATGCTGCCAAAATAATAAGTGTAAATCGAAACGCAATATTCTTTTGTGACTAAAGTTGTAAAACTGCAAGCCAGCAGAGGATGGATGGATGATATGTGGGCAAAGGATGGGAAGGGTTTGTGTTGCGGTGGAGAAGATGGGTAATAAGGTTAAGTGCAACGTAATCTGTCCCTGTTGCAAAATAGAGATTTAAGAAAAATTTATGGAAGCAAGTGGAAATGTAAATAAACTGCTTCAAGAATAGACTAAAGGAGTAGCGTTTACCGTTTTGCAACTTTGCAGAATAAAGTAAATATTAAAAAATTTTAATTTACATGGTCTATTAAAAAAGTAGAAAGTGCAAATGCTTTTTGTGGACCCAAATTGCAAGTCTAAAATAATTTTTTCCACAACTCTCAATAAAATAAATTTGTTTCGTTTCAAAATAATTTTGAAATGGCTTCTCGTATTTGACCGGTATACAATGATTGTTCTACGCATATATTTAAAAATTTTGCAAAATTTGACTTAACGGTTACTAATGTCTGATAATAGCTGAGTACAAGTGCCTCAAACTAGACTTTCGTCTTGATAAAGGACAAACTGACGGATGATTCTGAGAGAGTAGGACGCCATGAGAATGAAATCCTGCAGGATTCCAAGTTTCAGTATCAGTCAGTGCTGGTACAACTGTGTACCACTGGGGCGACATTTTATGACCGGAGAAAGATATGGGCGATATAAAAACGGGACAGAAAGTCAGGCAGTCACCCCAGAGTAGATAGATAAGTAAAGTAAGCGATGCTAACTAGCGGCTACTCACAAATCCTGCGGTACATCTAAAAGTAATGTGAATAAAGTACCCAGTACCTTAAACTGGAAACTGGCAAAGGGTGGCAATGTGTCTCTGTCAGGATAGTAAAAAGAGCTGGCTTGATGGTGTGGAGTCAGTTTTGTCACCGGACTGTAGGGATCCGTGGGCCAATTAGGTGATGTGAAAGTAAAGCCTAAATTTTTCCAGAGGATCAAAATTGGATAAATTACTCTCAGTACTGTCGTCTCTCACTGTGTCACTGTATTCTCTCACCATTGTCGCTTCCGGCATCGTATGGGTCAACCTGTTAAAATAAACTAATTAATTTATTAGTTTCCAAGCACACTCTTGGATTTATTCATGGCCAAATTATCCCATCCCCACAAAGTCAGATTGATATTGATTCGCCAGCAATAGTAACCAATACTTTCTCATTTAGTTCCTCTTTCTGCAGCGGAATCACAACATAAATAAATGTGCTAACTTTATGGGGATCCAATGAATTGCATGTACATGTTACTAGAGTCTACGGATATTATGCCCAACCAACAAATTGTTTACTTTTCCAATTCAATCTTCCGTTTCGTCTAGGTGTTTGTGACCCAACAACTAAATTCGTGACGCACAGCACATAAATTAAGCCAGAAAGCAGTAGAACATCATCAGGGCTTATACTTGAGCAATAATATGCAACCAACTGGCGAATTATTTTAACAAAACAAAGTATAAGAATGAAACAGATGCAGATTTCCTTTCAAGTATCACAACGGGAACAATACAAAACATTGCTACCCCATATATTTTTAACGCATCAAGTTTTATTCAATACTTTAAAAGCAAGGACAGTAATTTACTGTTGCAGTGCTCGAATCGAGATTTTAAACATCATAGTGACGCGGTGTGCAAGTTTAATGTTGTAGGCAAGCTAACAAGGGTTCATAAAAGATTGTGCATTGGCATGTCTAAACATTGCATAGCCTCATTAATAATAATAAGGCCACAAACAAGTACCCGTTTAAATAGAAAACAACAGTAAATTACTATGGGATGTAGTACAAGAAATCTGGATTTACCTCAATCATGACACTGTCTACCCAGCGCCCATTAGAACAAAGATCATAAGAACTCAATCCCACGAACCTGTTAAGAACGGTTTAAAAAATTAGTCATCTTACTCAGTTTAATAAGAGACCTATTATCAATTTACCAATCTGGACTCGGGACAATCCGAGAGATCAAGGAGACCTAAAAAATGAAAACAAAAAAGAAACTAAGAAAAGAAATTTGTTGAGGACCATGAAGCACTTAAGAGTAACGTTAGTTGGCGAGTTTCCTTGATTGGAGAATTGTACGCAGTTCGTTGTATAAGCAAGCCGTAGAGAAAGGTCGAGTAATGATAGAAACGGTGAAAGTTTGTTGAGACAAAAATGGGATGATGTCAATCATTCGCTTTTTGGGAGACAGTGGTGTTGGGACCTATATTTGCTGACGGAGAGCAAGGAAGCTAAGAATGGTGTGTCGTGGACCTTTGGGGTACGTGGTATAGTGTGGTTGTGGAGAAAGTTGTCTTTAATCTTGATACCTTCTCTTCTCATCTATTTTAATGTTTCCCCTTATCTCCACTCACTTGGGTAAAATGACATAGGCTGCCTGTGAGGAGGAAAATTATTCTTCAAGTCGTTCCCATCCCATGATTGTTTGGGGGTCACCCTGGAAAACTGGAGGGATGCTGATGTGCAGAAGGTTAGATGCCAAGCAGTTATCAACATGTTGAGTAACAAGCAAAAATACCTAACCACCACCAGGCTTGATTGTTAGTGGGAGTGGGAATGAAATGACGGAAAAGGCAGGAGATGCCATGGGTAAAGCAGTTGGCATTATTTCATTGAAATGGCAGGGCACACCCAACCAAGTTCTTCACTATCTGAGACACTCTCATTTGTCGTCTGAAAGCAGGTAAAAGGTCTGAAAGCAGGTAAAAGGGAAACCAATTTCAGAGATGAAAGAAATAAAGAGTTGGGCAAAAATCAACTTTTCCTTGTCATTTCATTTCTTTCTTTTCTCAACCAACAAAAAGTTAGAAGGCTGGACGTGGCTCACTTTACTGACCGACCATGAAAATGGAACTTGAATCGTACTTGTGGCTTTGTACTCACATTATACGTACACAGCAAGTTTTACTAACGGTGTGATGGAATGGCTAGGTCAGGGCAAAACCGTGAACGAGCCACACCACATAAATACTATGTAGCCATACAACCACATACATTTGCCAATTGAGAGGAAAAGTTTCAACCTTCCTAAAGTGCAAGAAAGAGAAAGAGATCACAATTCCTGTCGGATGGCGGTCAAAATGCTTAAAAACGGAAGGAAGGAAACATTTAGCTAGCTAGTGTAGTTTAAGCTTTTAAAAAAAATTGAAGCAGCGGCAGGTTGATAAGCTTATTAATAGAAATAGACTGCTAACCTTTGAATGGTTGCCATCCACAAAAAATTCAGCGCTCGAAGAGCCGACTCCATGTAGCACTGCTGGTGCAATAAATTCATCATAAATTCCTCCTTCCCCTAAAAAATGGGAAATAATGAAAAGAAATAAATTGGGTGTTAAAAATATTTGAATAAGGTTCCATGTCTAGGTATTTATTTACCTTGAGAAAGTTGATCTAAAACATCCGAGGCTCCTGTAAATCATAGTTGTGGAATGCACGGTCAACTACTCATTTTTATCATGAATACAAATATGAGTTGCCAGTATTGAGAAGAGTTTACCTGTCTCTGCAAAAGCTCTGACTCCGTCGGATGCAGTTTGGTTGAGTTCAAATAGGACGAAGGACTCGTCGTGAGATCGACCTGAAAATAAATGTCCCACATACAACTAACAACTTTTTCAGCCATAAAATAGCAGTAGAAGCACAACTCATCCAATGCCACACTCCTAGTCGGCCGTTCAGAAGTGAAAATAGAGGAAAGTAAAAAGAAGGAGGAAAAACAGTTTCTCTCCTGCTTCCCTGCCTGCCTAGTTGGACCACATATTCCTCAAGGCTATAAATCGTGGACAGGAAGTGGAGTGACTCAATCTGAGACAACAGTCTGACAAGATCCAAATCTACTCGAATTAACTTACTCGTGCTTTCCGCAAACTTAATTTGAACAATTTCATTCCCTTTCACAAGCATTCCGTCCAACATTCCGTTTTACAGGAACCATGCATAAACCTACAGGAACCCAACAACCCATGCAGTGCAACACATCTCAACACATGTAGCATCCAAACTAGCCAAATAAATAATTCAAATCCCTTCTTTTTATCTTCCTATCTTCCAAAAACTCTTCTAAAACTTTGACCATGCTGTGTAATTTTCGAGTTAAGCTAGTTGGTTGGAAGCTTTTGTTGAAATCATGGGGAAGGAATCAATATTTCAACAGAAATGTATCCATCCATACTCACATTGCATTGAATATACATGTTGTAAACTTGTAAACTGAAATTCAGCACAATGCAGGAGCAACCACATAGGTTCCAGTCTCAATCCTTGGAAGTTGGGTTTCTGCAATAACTGAACATGGCGAGTAATCGCGCAGAAAAGGGTAAAAACGGTGTAATCTTATAGAAAAACTTTGATGTAGGATGAACAAATCCATAAACAGGGTAACTTATACGACTACGTACATATTATACTTGCTACTAATTTTGTAAGCCATGCCATGCCTTCCTGATATCAATATTGATCTATCATATTTTTCTCTTATTTCAAACCTTTTCAAAAGAAACCAATGCTTTTCAATGTGCTGCTTCCTTTCTTTGGTTCCTTTCCCAATTTCTGAATCAATTCAAGTTGGGATGTGATGCAAAAGAGATTCTCCAACACAATGCAAACCCTTTCTCTGTAATTTTTTGGTTCTACCAGTGATTTCTGTTGTTTGCACATAGTCTCAATTTTTTATTGGAATTTTGACTTGCCCGGAAATAACCCTTTGAAATTGCATGATAATATCTCAATACACAGATGCTATAGTTGTTGCACTACCGTTGTGATGTTACCTCAAGGATTTATCCTGTTTCAATAAAAGTTTTAAAAAATATCCAAACAACCATATATTTACCCAAAGTTTTACCAGTTATTAGTACATGTAAAAGATGAAAAATGCATGGTATTTATAGTGTGGAGAGAAAGTGAAAGCAAAATAAGAGTGCTCCTTACTATAACCAAGATACAAAACTTAATATTAATACGCCATTCATTACTTATGCATTAAGCAACTGCTGATGGGTTCAAAGGTGTGACAGGTGGATAAAGTGGGTTTGTGGCGATGTTTTTGGTAGATAAATAAACAAGTAAATAGGTAAAGGCGTCGTGGTTGAGAAGAATTTCTGCGCCGAACTCCACACCCACAATAATATTCATCCTCCCTCAACGTACATGCCAGATTGGCGTTAAACGATTATTGCTGTCATTCCGCAACATTTCTGCACTACTCCTACATTAAGAAAAGATGATAAAGAAGAAAGCCATACATACGGGAATTAATCCAATTTGGTAAGGAGCAGAATTTTGAAGGTGGTTGTATGTGACTTGCATCTCAACAACCATTATTCCACGTCCTGCATCCTATGTCTAGGACGAGATAATGAAATATGACTCAGTGGATGAGCAAGCTTAATAATTTTGAGAGACTGTTGTGCGCTGAGGAAGGTGCCTTGCCATATTGCCTTCCATTGTCGGACATGGATTGAACATGCAGAGCAGCATCTTCTCTTTTGGCCCAACACAAAATATAAAAGGAAATCTGAAAACAAGGTGCGCTATTATTTGTTGTTCAATTTTGACAAGAGCTGGATTTGGATGGCCAACGTGCTTATGCTGAAAAAATATGAATGAAGACGAGAAAGAAACAGGTCGAAGAGGAATCAGACATGTAATTTACAACCCGAGAAATATATGTTTTTGGTGGTGGGACACGCAAATCAAGTATCTGTGTGGGCGTCCCTTGAGTCACTAGTTAATAGTATGACCAGTTGATATGATAATTAACACCCTACCTTAAACAACCCACTGCACTCAGCAACATGTCTTAACCTTAATATTTTTGTTTTTAATGTATTAAACATAATTAAATTTAGGCAATGATCACAGTATGGAAGTTGTAATTGTTCATAATCAGTCAATTAATTTGCGCAACGTCACACAACAATAAACAAACTGCACGGATTTGTCAAGTCATGTACACCTATTACATGGTCATCGAGCCTCGTTCATCTCATCTATGTCATCTGAAANAAACTGCACGGATTTGTCAAGTCATGTACACCTATTACATGGTCATCGAGCCTCGTTCATCTCATCTATGTCATCTGAAACTAATTTTCGCAACAAAACAAGATCACAAGGCTGATTACATTTTGTGACAAGCCGCAGGAATGAGAACTTGTTGTGAGTTGTTTTACTCCATTTAGTTGTTTTACTCCAAAGAATTTATTATCATGATTTTTATTTTCCCCTTTAAATGCACCCTGTCCCAAATCTTATGCAACACAAACTTGGCCCAGTGGAGATTTCAATGTAGAGCAGACTTATTTATTTAAGTTGTATGTGGCACCTTAAAACCGTCAATGATATTAATTGCATGGATTGAGTAAGAAAGAACTGTTTTGGAGTGGTACGATAAAAATGTGGCAGAAGCCTTAATGTTTTCCAACACTGGTAATTGTTGCAGAATTTGCAAGAGCCAGAAAACCTTGTAAATCTCTGTTTTGAACTGAGGGTCAGTTCGGTTCAAGCCAATTTGGTTGAGTAAGGTTAGCAGAAAAGTCATTTCGGCTGTCTCGAACGTTGATTTGGCCGAACATGTAAATTTTTAAATGACAAAAGACAGAAGCTACCACTAATACTTTCAAAAAAATTGTAATCAACATATAAAATTTCGTTTAGGGAGGTCGTGAAATTAGTGGACAGTCAACAGCGTAAATGTTTTCTGACAAGAATAACTTTTTTAGCAAATTTGAATTCATCATTAAATTTTTTCAGCCCAACCAAGTTCACCCAATGTAAACGGTTTTCATTTACAATTTCTTAAGATTGAGCATGAAATTCTTACTGGTGTCATTTTCTCGGAATTTGTATTGATAGATCGAGAGATAAAATAAGTATCAAGTATAACAAATACAGCCAATTAAAGAAGATTTGAATATTTAGTTTTGTTAGTTTTTTGTTAGGATTCCGAGCTACATTTCTATTTGAATGTAACCTTAGCAAAAATGTATGCTTGTTATCGGTGCATGCATTCAAGTGCAGGTGAATTTCATCGAAATATCTGAATTGCTCTTTGACGCTAAATAACGGTTTAATTATAATTTCAAGTATATCGGATTACTTAAATCTTTTATACATCTAGAACTCGTAAATTAGACTTTCTTCGTTCAAATAAGGTACATTTAGATTTTTATAATTTTACGTTCCGACACTATGTAAATATCATATTCGGGGGATACATTTAGATGGAGATTTCAGACCTATCTTTCAGCGAATAGAGTAATGCAATTAAAATAGTTTATAAAGGTTTGAAACAGACGCCTTCTTCCTTTCTTTAGAGTTTATTTGCAGTCAGGCAGAGCTGATTGATATTAGACTTGTGCTTCACAGACTGAGAGAGCCTGTTGTTGACGGGTGAGGAAAGGAAACTGGCCAGGAAATTACAAATGCGAGGTTAATGGTGCAAGTTTGTGTAGTTGTTTATATGTGCCATGAAAATAACAAATTAAACAAATAAATGGAACAAAGACGATGAGTTTATTGAGTGCAGTATTTTATGGGAGAAAATGAGAGATCAAGTGAGGACTGGATGGGATTTGGCGTGAAATCCTAGTTATACGTCAACTCATCAGTCAGTCACCAAGCAAACCAAGTCACCCATCACCACTACCATTATATTATGGAATGCACTGCATAAGAATTGGACTTGTCTGCATGCAAAATAAGAGATGCAGTTTCTTTTTCCTTCATCAACCTCGTCTGATCTGATCTGATCCCATGATTGCATCTTCCTTTCACTCTCCCTGGCTTTATTACACAACTGTGCAACTAACAAATAAGAGATTGCTCTAGTTTGACAACGTGCATGCAAACTGTA
>JAAXNX010001211.1:0-19229 GCA_036491905.1 Folsomia manolachei
CATTGCTTTCAGTTTTATAAAAACAAATAACTGACTGTGTCTGCCGATTGTATACAATAGTTCCTCCTCCACAGGGGTTAGGAAGAAATGGAAACATTCCCACTCCCACACCAAAACCATAAACATCTGAATAAACCCTTCTTCCGCCCATGGTTGTGGTTTGGTGGATTTTCGAATAAGGATAGTAAAGATTCTCTTGTCCAGGGTGGAAAGCATAATCATACAGTAAAGTCATCAGATGGTTTCTTTCCAACCATGCTATGGTTGATTACTCTTTACTCGTATTAATCCTGTCATATTTCATTTAACCCATTCGGTTAAACATCTGCCATGCCGCAGTCCAGCAGCAATGAGCATATTGTTCAAAAGATGCAATTTATATCGACCTAAATTATTGTGTCTGTCTAACTCTTTGTAGTGGTGATGTCAGCAAGGGACATAAGAATTGACTTTCCCAACGATCTTTTAAGTCGATATGTTTTTGTGGTTCTAGGCTGACCATTTCAATGCATAAAACTAATTTATATGTCAGTCCTATGCTCCAATAATGAAAATGACTTGCACTTTTGGTCAACCCCGTTTTTAGTTTAATGCTCTTCAGTTTCATTTGCAGACAAGCATATGGCATGTCGGTTAAATTCCGGGTTAACTGCAGTTGTGCTAAATGACCCAAAGTCCAGCCTGTCCAAAACTAGGGTAAATGAATTTCAGTCAGGAACCGAAACTCAGTGCGGTCAACCCGAAGAACAATACTAGACGATAAAAGTGACCAAACAAACATAAACAAGAAATCTATCAAATGTGATCCCTCGCTTCTTCCAAATATCCTGGATATATTTATGATGTTATTTGATCCCATTCATGACCAATTTCACAATTAAACTCTAGTCGTGCCAAACGAACACCGAAGTTTATGACGACCGTTCAAAAGTTATCTTAATTGTGCTTTGTGCCAAATACACCGATAACAAAAGTCTAAATCGTTTGGCAATTATTATTTCTTGTTTCATTCCTTTGTTGTATTATTAGCTCGGTGCCTTGCCAGAATTAACTTGAATTTTATACATCCAAAGCTCAGAAGTCAAACGCAATAAAATAATCGTAAATGTAATGGCGATTGTGATAACATTAAAAAAATAAAACTAGTCGTAAACACCATTGCTAATTACATTTGAGTAATTAATATTAAGATGTCCCAAAAAATCTTGGTTGCAATTTCAGCCAGAGTCTGATGCCAGATCATGTCAATTTCTTCATGATATCACCAACCGAAAGGAGACGGTTACTGATATTATGATGGATGATGATGATGATAATGAAATGACCCTTGACCCATGAAATGGAAACTGTTAAGATAACGATGGTTTAATGGAAGCTGGGAAGAAAATCCAACCAAGCACATATTAAATTAAAGCCCCATAAAATATGCAGAGCAAGCCACAGTAAAGAAGATGAAATGAAAATTATGAATGTTACCAATGCTATTATCAGGATTAGTAAATAAGTATTCGACCGGATCAATCGCTTCTCTATGTTACGGACAACAACGACAAGCTTTTAATTTCCATTCACGCATCTACTAAAATAAAACGCGTGGGAGGTTGGCAAACCTAACATGATCTCATCATCATCTCCATTAAAAATTAAATACAGGAAGAGATTCCCTGTCACTATTTTTAAGCATCGAATCGAAACCGCAGCTATTATAGTAAATTACCAAACCAGTAATGTCTCGTGTTTAAATGATTCTCTAATGGACTAAATTAAATACATACTATACTTACTCTACAACAAAGTCCCAGACAGTGAACCCCACCTTTATAGTCTGAGCACACCTGGATCATAGTAATTGGACACACAAAACTAAAAATGCTAAGCTAACAAACTAAAAAGCTAACGGTAGAAAACTCGATCTGCTAATCTCTGCTAAATTTCAATATGACTGTTATTTGTATCCTAAGTCGAAAAACGTCGACAATGTTGATGTTATCAGGTTTAGATGCATGCAACTTTGTACCAAATAACATAATCCATTCGCAGTCCATTACGCTAATTAATTGAATATCTACTAACAAAACATCCCAACAGGGAAAATACCATTAGTTTCTGCATCTCTATTGAGCAGAGCAGGTAGGAAAAGTACTTATCGTTCCCGATTAACCGCAGATTCATAGATTGGACATATCCCGTAATTAATGAAATTAAATAAAACTAAACCAGGCATTTAGGGCAATGGGCTGGGTCGCTTGGTGTCAGAAGTCTGGGCGTCGTCAACTCCAGCGCTTTGAATTGTTTCATTACGTTACCGGACAAAATTCCGGCATTTAAGTCATAAATAATCCGATTTTCAGTTGCTGGAACACGGAATCTCGTTTTAACAAATTCATACTATACGCATTCAAATAAAATTGGCGATTTCCTTCAATATGTTTCACAAGAAAAACTAATGATCCAAAAAAAAATTGAAATTGATAAACCGAAGCTATGTGTAAAGCTGAATTTGGTACTTAAAAAATAATCGCTGGTCAAGTTTTAGGGATCTTAGTTCAGTTATCACTCCAAACAAACAAGCTGGCTTATCTCTATTAAAATTGACAACAAACATTACACAAGCCAGGAACAAATGTCAAACATGTAAACAAACGCTAATCCTCCACAAACATAATTGTTCATCTCTCTGTCGTGTCGATCACCTTAATTAATAGAAATTATAACAAAAACTTAATCGCCTTACCTTAGTAATAACTTCGTCCCGAACCTTGGTCCTTCCAGCCTTCTCAGTAAAACAAAATTGTACAAAAATTGAAATAAAGCTGCTTCAAATAAAATCACACAAACTTTATCTTAGACTAATTCACTCTCACAACCACACCGGACAATTAATTCACTTAATCTAAACCAACGGCATTGATATTCCTTAATCTCCAAAAAGCTGCAATTTAATTATTACTCTCCGTTCCAAGTCCCAAGTTTAATTAAATATTATGTTTACCATTAATTTGCAAATTACATGTCCACTTATTTCTGTGGTTTGTTCTGTTCCTAGCTGGTGACACACCCACTCACAATATTTGACAACAATGAACCCAGTAATTGTTGGATGTGTCACAAATTTAGTGTTGGTCTGTCGGTGAGGTTTTTTTTGGTGGCTGCCAAAAATGCAACTGACTACATTCGTGAAGGAGCGGCACTCTTTTACATTAGAGCCTCCAGCTATCCACCACACCACCGCTCTCTGGACATGGGATGGTATTAACAACGCTTTTTTATAACAATACCATTGTTTTTTAGAGGGTGAGTCAATCTGGGTATTGTTAGAGAAATTGCACATAAGTGTCTTATGATAAGGTTTGATAGGCAGGGTTATAAATTATGTATGTATGTCTATAAAATGGGTAAAAGTGAGAGTCTCAATTTGCCTCTTTAAGATAAGTTAATATCTTATCTTGGGCCGAATTTAGTGATGATATCATCCTGTGAGTAATATGGAGATGAAATCGGCTTGTTGAAGATGTCATCGTGGCTGGTTTGCGGTTGCTTATTTATTTAGCGTGCTAAGTACAAGATGACTGATCACCTTCGGCGTTCTGGTAAATGACAAAATTAAATGAGTTCATCACGGACTGATGTTGAATTGAGAATCTATTCAAAGAATTATACAAGTAGAGTGGAATTTTCCTTCATAATAATTTATTTTTCTTTGATACGACGACTTATGTAAAAAACAAATCTCGAATAAATTGTATTATTTGTTTTACTTTAACAGATGAAAAACGATGTTTTGAGATCTTCTCAATAGAATCAAATATTTGATAAGTTGTACAACCTTATCTTCACAAGTGTACGTACGGACGTAATTGTAACACTACGCACACTTGTTGACTTACATGTCTACAGTCTATAAATTATAATGACTAAAGGTTATTTGTTTTGGGTTCTTATGTAAAAACCAAGCAGAGGTTTAATTGTTTGTTACTGGTACGACTGGAGATAATAATAATTGGTTAACCAACTAGCGTATAAGTTCGTAGTAAGGAAGGATTATGTAAAAGTTGTTAAGTTAATTAATTAACAAGACGCGATGAATTAAGGAACAATAAAATAATTAGTCTGGTATTAATTAGTATTAATCAGGAATACTGATATTAATAATGACTATTTGACAAACACGATTTACGTACTGGGACGATATAGAGTTAGCATTATTGAATACAACAAAATAATTGCCACGTTAAGACTTATTTTGTAATAAACTAGATTATTAAATATTGCATTTCAAAAAAATATTTCCGGTTCAAGATCAATGAATTTGTCCTGTTACGTAATTACTATAAGCACATCAGACATTAAAATGACTATTTGACAATTTTATGCCTTGTAATTCTGCATTCTAAATAAATGCATGTTAACAATAAATAATTAAGTGACGATTGACGACTAACTTTCACCTTCTGTTTCTTCGGTCTCGTCTCCTTCTTGATTTATCACTTTATTCTCGTCATCCTCATCTTGTTCTTGAGATTCCTGCACTTGTGAAATTTCCTGGACGTGTTGGATTTGAGATTGTTGAATTTGGGATTGATGATGATTTGTCACTTCAGCCATCTGCAAAATTAAAATTAAAAAAATTAGCATTACAAGTAAAAAACAGACCAAAACTCAATGTATTCTTAATCTTAGTCCTACCATAATAACCTTCTCCTGGTTCTCTGGCTTGATAAATTCGCATATTTGGTATATCTTGTCATTCTAAAAGATTAAAAAAATGGATCAGTAAATGTTTCATTAACAGTTTGGCAATACCTTGCTGGAGTTGTACTAACATAACTTACGTGCACGACCTGGAATATTTTAATTATTTCCATTAATTATGAAAACTTCGGACTGAGTAATATAATGATAAAGATGATACCAAAGGATAAAAAAATCAATTAATTCAACAAAATAATATAAAATGATAAGAATAATGTATTTAAAATAAGATGCTCCTAATTATACCTGTCCATGAGAGTTGACGTGGACAACCTGGGTTTGAGTTGGATCCCCAGTTAATGCGCTAACTGGTATTGCCGTTGTCTCGTGTTCAGTACCAGGCTCAACTTTTGGTAACACCATAGGCGCCACGACCTGTACATAATCAGTAATTCAGTGAAGGATGTCAACCAAATAATAACAATGACAGCCATTTTCTTTATCCTGAAATATCGGCAAAGCAAAACGTAGAAATGAAAACAAAAAAATAAAGGCAACTCACATTTAACGGAGCATTAGTTGCAGAGATACTATTTACGGGAATGAGGCGACCCGGCCTTAAAGGGCGAGGGATACAAAATGGTGACTGAACTACTCTGTACTTTGTCTATCATCGAAAAAAAATTATAAAATCAAATTATAAAAACTCAAAAAACAATTTCCACAACATCACGGACGCCATAGCATGTAGAAAGCAGTGACGAAACGAATCCTAAAAAACGTAGCCAAAAATACCTGTAATGTGCCATCGGAACCCTGTTGTGCTTGAAGTGACGAGATGTGGTACAAATTTTGATGAGGCATGGGAATATTTATCATCCCAGATACTGTGACAGGATAAGCTTGACCATCTTCGGATGTTAAAATTATTTGTCCCTCTTGACCAAGAGCTGCTTGTGCTAATGAATTTACATCCATTGTTACAGGCATGTCGCCACTCCCACCATCAGAATGTTGTAACTGGTAATAGAACAAATTAAAACAACTTTTAAATTTCATCAGAATGTGTACATATAAAGAATTTAATTACAGTGGCTACTCCTTGAACCTGTGCATGAGTTCCATCAGAAAGCTGAATGAAAGAATTGCTGGGATCGACTTGAATTATAGACACCGTTCCGTCGGGATTGCTTATTGTTTGGAGGATGGAAGAGCATCCTGTTGACGGAAACTGATGCACCTAAAGTGACAATATACAAACTGGTTAACAAAGACTCTTAAATTAATGAGCAAAAATAAAATCCATTCAGCAAACAAGAAGTGAAACACACAATTTCAAAAAAATTACAACACAAAATTTTTGAATGCAAATAAATCCTGTAAATCAACAATATTATTACCGGAATCGATTTGGGGAATGGATTGATTTTGAGATTGAGTGGTGGTAACAACCTGAGTTGTAGAGTGGTTGTTCACAGTAGAAATTACGTGTGGGCTAGCTTTTGGCATTTTAGCTATTGGTGGTTTAATATCTTGATCGTCTGATTCTCCGTTGAACACAGGAAGTAAATCTTCTCTATTGTGGAACTGTAAATAATAATAAAAACTGTAATTAATCCAAACAAAAGTTTAAAGTGATGAGTGTTATGTAATAAACAATTACCTTATAACAATTAATTACAATTTGCCGTAATGCGTGCGTCCACGACACCTTTTGCTTTTCATCTTCCGTCCTAGCTGTAATTATGAATGCAAGGAATTTGTAAGTTGTCGCAAGTTTGTATCATGAGGTTTTTATGTGTAACAATTTTATTCATGAAACTTACCATCCATACGCACATTAGGCCCAGGGTAAGTCTTGTGGCCACCAAGCTATGAATCGCAACCGAATTGAATTATTACTTTTAAAAACTGATAAAAATAGCGTCATTAGTGTTATATAACTTACCAGGTCTGGTTGACTCTTTTCCCCAACCTGGCTTCCCCCTATTTATGTAAATAACATTGTTAAAAATACTGAATGGAATTTCTGTACGCCAAAAGAAGTGTCCAAAATTTTATTACCTCCCGGTAGAGTATTTGAGCATGAGAGGAATAAATGCTCTCAGCTGCGCCTAAATAAAGTAAATAATAAAATTATAATTATAATTTTATAATCAAGCAATGTAAAATACAAAGTCAACAAAATTGGCTTATCAAAGGATAGTTTACTTGGGTCATTTTTTCCACTGGTGTCGGAATCCCATCAATCACTAATGGGGGCAGTTCGTGAAGAGATGGATCTTCTGGAGCTGGTGCAGGGGCATGTTGTGCAAGGGAAGATTCTAAATCTTGCATTACTACACGGGCAACAAAGACATTGGTATGAGATATACATGAAATATTTGTCCACTGTAAGCATTGGAATGTTGTGTGACTTGCTCCACTTACCTACAGGTCGTAAATTCCTTATTACGTCCTCGAGAGGTTTGGCACCTACAACAAAATTTAATTTAAATAAACATAACAAAAAGTACATGTGATTGTTTAACAGAATTGAAATGGCCAACAAACCGAAACATTTAAAGCTGTTTTGTGGTTTTCCAGGTATTGCAACAAGTACCACGGCTTGCATTCCAACGCGAATAGTAAATTCATCGATAGTTTGCTGAAAAGTACAAGAGATATGAAAAAAGAGCCCGTGGGTTTATGATGGCTAATAAACTTGATAATCTTACCCGTAGTTTTCTGAGGAGCCTTGTCTGTTGCCTTTTTCTTATCGAAGGATTTGTCTCGAATTGATGAGGTCTTTTCCGCTTCTTGGCTGACCTGAGGTGAAGCAAAACAGCCCGTTCAGTAATTATAAATAATTGCAAATAGTTGTGATAACCTTAATATGGGACAACTTACATGATGGCTGCAGCAGCTGCCATACCTGTTAAAATAAAAAAATGTTAGTAATGCTTTTGTCACCTAATGCTGTTTAGTAAATTACCGACTGGTCCGGCAGCGGCAAGTTGTGCCGTGACCTCATCTTCCTGGCTGTAATTTCAAAACTCACTAATCAATATGCAATTTTTCATAAAAACTCTCCTTACTTACCATGAGGACATTAGGTCATGACAGTCGGCAAAGTTGGTGTCAGAGTTGCCATCTAGATTGGCACATTTTTATAAAAGAACATTATAAATCTTGTAATGACATAAATAACCATCTAGTTTTTAGTTAGCAATTAGCATGTCATACCTGACATGTCGTCATCGTCGTCATCCAAACTGTGGTCTTCCAGATTGGGGGTAGCTGCAGGCATCGACACCGCAGAGTTCTCCCCATTCATGGTCACCATCGGTCAAATTTTGTCAATTACTTCCGTTTGGTTAAACCTTCAACGCTTGGCTGGGTAACTTGTCCCTGTTGAGAAGAAAATTTGTGAAATCTTTCATATGTCATCATTCAGATGATCATTTAAGTGTTAATGGCACAGCATATGAATGCAATACAATTACCCAATTCAATTCAAATAATAAAGTACTGATCTACGCATTTTGTTTAAATATTTAAATTCAAAGTTTTTTCACTGCCAGCAAAAATTCAAATCTCAATCTGAAACTCGCATTAAAAACCACAAAACCACATCAAACAGGGATATGAAATTGAAAAAGCTATGAAATCTGAATGTGACATTTTTTAAATGTTAATGCCATTTGATACTGCAAACTTAAGAAATTGGACATTAGTACCAATCTGGCAACGATTGAAAGAAATTAAATGTTCAGTTCTCGGACACAATTTATTTACAATCAGAAAAATATTCTCGGAAAATGCAGCTCCTACAATTAATCAGTGTAAGTTCCACTTCCAATACGAAAAGCTCCTGATTTCTTGCACTCCAAATTAATATTTTGCAATTCATAATAATTCATACAAATTAACTGTTCTATAAAATTATAGCCAATCCTTTTTCTCCTATTCACGGAACAAATCATGGCAGCTCCAAAGCCATTCATGTCTCTCTTTCTCCAACATCCTCCTCCTCCTGTTCGATCGAAACGTCCAGCACACCCTTCTTACTATAGCCACAACCATCAGAATACTAATGACCACACCCCAACTAGCCACGATCATTCTTCACCAGGACGGGTAATATCTTCAACAAATTAATATTTTGCAATTCATAATAATTCATACAAATTAACTGTTCTATAAAATTATAGCCAATCCTTTTTCTCCTATTCACGGAACAAATCATGGCAGCCCCAAAGCCATTCATGTCTCTCTTTCTCCAACATCCTCCTCCTCCTGTTCGATCGAAACGTCCAGCACACCCTTCTTACTATAGTCACAGCCACAACCATCAGCATACTAATGACCACACCCCAACTAGCCACGATCATTCTTCACCAGGACGGGTAATATCTTCAACTTTTACGGAAGGAAGGAGCACAGTGCCGGGAAGCAAAGACGTTGAAAAATATCACCAACATGGCCACCATCAAAATGATCGACCAACACCTGCAGGATTTTCTCACATTTCCGAAGTCAGTCATCCAAAATCCTACTCCCACTACGACACATCTGAACAGCGACATCGCGACCGTGACCACAACCCTGTCAATTCTCATGGTGAAAGTTACCAAACCGAAGAGAATGATGAAGATTATGGCCACGATCATGATGAGAATGACCACAAACCTACCAACTCTCCAAATAAGGGACTGTACAAAGTCTTCTTACTCACTCCTCATGATGTCACGGATCAGTTTCAAGTTGTACTTATCAAGCGTCCAAAACAACACAAGAGCCCTCATGGTCATTCTCATTTTCACAAACCAATTTACCAGCGTGGACAACACCATCCTCAAGTCCAACATGATTATCCGGGAGAGCATAGTCACACCAGTGAAAATTTACAGAGACAACCTCCTCCAAAAGCCAGATACAACTATTTTGACCAACTTAAACAAGGTCAGGCTCCTAAATACGAGTACGGAAGGTATCAACACCCCAAAGAAAATTCCAAATCTAAGAAACTAGAATTTGATGCAACAAATCACGGCTATGCTCCATCAATGCATTACAAAAACTATGAAACTTCCAAAGTTTACAATTCAACTGAAATTTCCCCTTCCATTTACGCCCCAAGTATGAACTATCGTTATTACGGTGTGGGTGGAGACACCCATAATCCAACTAAGTTTATCATTCCGAAGTAATGATTAAAATTTGAAGAATAAATAAAATTCGTTATTTTTGGATTGGCGAAACGACCAAGTTAAGCATTCAGGGATTTACGAGGTGTTGAAATCTTTAATTTTTGTTACAAGATCAAAGAGCAATGCAACTTTTCCTGATGAAAAGAACACAGTCCGGTTGCATGATAAAAAAAGGTTGAATTTTGGTAGATCCACCAATTACTATGAACCAGCTTCGACGAATTTGACGACAAATTCATAAGCTCATTTTTTCATACGCCAACATTAATATGTGCATACGACTCGTATTCCTCAAGATAAGGAAAGATTTGATGTGTTATGTCTTTCTCGCTGGTAGTTATTTATGTTACCGAATTTAACCTACACAGCATGATTGTGAAGAAAGAAGTTTGGAGAATGTGATCCTTCGTTGTAAAAAAACTGGCAGATGTTTAAGTTCGTTAAAATAAAAAAAATTATACACGTGCCCATAGTTCACTCCTCTGAAAGTAAACGAGCCTTATGCATTTTCCAATGTGAAGAAAGAAGTTTGGAGGATGTGATCCTTCGTTGTAAAAAAACTGGCAGATGTTTAAGTTCGTTAAAATAAAAAAAATTATACACGTGCCCATAGTTCACTCCTCTGAAAGTAAACGAGCCTTATGCATTTTCCAAAACCGGAACAACTCTTTCTGGTAGGGAAACAATTTGTCCCACCTGCTCTGGTTTCAAATTCAATCTGAAAGTTTAAGCCCTTGTTTTATGCATGGTATCAAGTATCGATTCTAATTTACAAGGATCAGTTTTGATTTCTTGCAGCAGTCCCTGATTTAGTAGCTTAATTTCCACACCCACCTGCTCTGGTTTCAATCTGAAAGTTTAAGCCCTTGTTTTATGCATGGTATCAAGTATCGATTCTAATTTACAAGGATCAGTTTTGATTTCTTGCAGCAGTCCCTGATTTAGTAGCTTAATTTCCACATTATGTCATGCTAAACGTAATCGCACATGCATGAAAAAGAATAAGAGTTAAAAATGTGCATGCGATTGAAATGGCACATTTTGTTTTTTTTAAAACTTTTTTCGTCATCTTTTTCTCATTTTTTGTGTCAATCAAATATGTATAAAATGCCGTGGGACCAATGCATTTGATAGTCAGATTCTGATTTATTTCTACGTAATTTAAAAGAATTCATAACTTTACCTTTTTTTCAAAAGCGCAGAAAGTGAGTAGCGTTATTGTACAAAGTGCACTGTTGAATTGAAGACTTTTTATAAAGCGTCTTATTACATTTTAAAAATCTCCATCGAATTATTATTCCTCAATTTCAATCAGGTTATTCTCACTCAACTTTAAACCACTAAAAGTTTTAGTATAAAACCACAACCATTCACTAACTCCCTAGACCTTAGTAAAAATTAGTAAAAATACCATGTAAAATGCACACACAGGAATAATTTGATTGTTAAATGCTAAAGCCGAGTATTACAGGTTAATGTTGACAATGTTAGTTAAGTTGGTTTGGTAAACAAACAAACAATGTAGAAATTTGAAGTTTAGCCCGACGCATGAACCCTTTAATGGAGCCTACACGCCGTCGTCCTTAGAGCTCGAGAGAGAAAATCAATAATAATGAAGAACTTTCTCCGATCCCATGTCCGAAAACTACCCGAATCCGGGTATTGCATGGAAAGACTGGGTTTCCTTTCCCCGTCTCTTGATAACAATGGTCTCCCTACCCCTCCACATTATGTAACAGCCCCTCGTCCTGGTTTAATACATGAGAAAGCAATCAAATGTGTGGGTGGGTGAATATTACTTTGGGTGGGTGAGAGAATGAGGGAGAAAGCTGGGTTGGAAATGAAAACAAAATGTCAATCTCTCATCCATCACCTAATCCTATGCATAATGAGATGTGAATATTAATGAAATATGAATCGTTTCCTACATTCGGGATGAATTTTGATTCATAATTCGGAGAATGGTGTAAAATTTGCATTTTACTGTAACTTGTGGTATTAAGAAGTCACGAAAAGGGTTGGAGATGAAAAAGATGAAACTAATTCTACATCGCAAAAAATAGTAATGTCGCCAGCTAAGGTCGAGTGTAAACTTGAATACGATAAAATATTTTTGTTGAATCGACTTTACTGCTTCAAAATTGAAATGACTCCAATGAATGACCCAATCTAATCTAGAATTGAATACATTATTTTGATAAGATTTACATTTCCAGTTTATATCGCGTCGCATACAATTTCCGATTCGAAATTCAGATAGCAGGCAATAAATGAAAAATTTAATTCCTTCCAGATTTCACTTTACTCTTTTGCAACAATTAAAAAAAACAAGAACACCATCTCATTCTTAATTGGCAGCCACCCGATGTACGCAGATAAGAGAAATTACTTTTCAAGTTTAGCATTAAAATTTAATGATCATGCCGATTTAATGGACCAATTATTTTTGTAAACAAACCCTTCCACCCGCTCTTTAACTACGCACGGCTGCGTGCAAAAAGTTTTTGTAATGCGCAAGTTTTTAATAAAATCCTTACCTTGATTGAGTATTGTTTGGTTTCCTCTGCAAACTCTGTCCCCTCTCAGGTCAGAGGTCACACAAGTCACAATCCAATTATTAAACTACCTCATTTCCTCAAAATCTCTCCAGCACAAATGTTTTTTATTTGCTCAGAAATTCTGAGTCAGAACTCCAATCCCACACAAACAGCAGTTCTTGGTGTTGGTATCCAATTTTGAGATCAAGGCCAAATAATGACAGAACTAAAGAAAATGTTTATTTTGTGATAATTAATCTCACACAACTAAAGTTATGACTAATTGTAACTTTGTGGACAATTTAATCCATGTATTTAGTTCCGGTGGGGGCAGGATGGGATTGATGATAAGTTAGCAGTTTGATTGAACCCTGACATTTTGGCTTATCCTTGCTTATCTTAATATGGAAAGCTGTTTATCAGGGTACTGAATCTTGTGGTTATCAAAACTCTCTTGTGGTTATCTGTCCCCTTGATAAGAAATAATGTGACCCTGGGCACTCCGAGATTTCTTTACATTGTTTACATTGGAGGAGTGGGAAATATTTCATAACAATAATATTTCCGGGATTAATATTTTTTTAATTGTTGGAAAAGTTTAATTGTTAGAAATGCTGAGTACTGGTAAGTAAACTTGATAAGTAATTTATAGGAGTTTATTGTTGATTGGTCCTTAGTTATTGCATTTTAATTCATATTTAATGTAACGTTATAATTTACATTTGTATAAAGTTTAGTAAAGTGTTTGGGTGCGGTCTCTCGCTATTAACATTCTTTTGGACTGGGTAGCTTGAAGGTTTAAATTCCATCCAAATTGTTTAATCCGTATAAATTCCTGTAAAATGAGTCATTTCGGGATAAAATACTATTGTGATTCTTTGTGTGTTTCCAAGAATTAAGAATGTAAACTCACGTCTTGCACATCGTTTTCCACGAAATCCTGGATAACACTCGCATTTATTTGGTTCGACACATATCCCGTGTCGACAAGGGACGGTGCAGGTGTGACGCTGTGAGAGAGATCGGTTACTAGTGGTCAGTTCTACTTCACAGTGATCTCCAGAAAAACCGAGGGGACATCGGCAACTGGAATTTTGCAAATTAATTATTATTTCTGAACAAGAGTAATTGTTTAGCTGGAGATCTTACCTGTTTACTCCTCGGCATCGGCCTCCATTTAAACATGGGATCATGCATTTACCTAGAAGTTAGTGATAAATTAAGATTCTGAGAAATTTTGCATTTGCTATTATCACTGGAACTTACTGTATTCGCATCGCAGACCATAATAACCACGAGGACATTCGCATTTATCTTTGCCTATGCATTTGCCTCCGTTTAGACACTTTAAGCCACAAATCCCTGAAATGAAATATACTTTAATTTCTTGATGTTTAATTAATTGCAGTTGCGATGAATAATCCGTGCTCAAGACCAGGGGTACTGGTGCTTTCTTCAATCAGGAATTGTTCCTCATCCTCTCAAATTAGGAGTAAGAAATTACAAGCACTGAGGGATAGAGTTATACGAGTTGATCATGCTGGAGAATATGGAGCAAATAGGATTTATGCTGGACAAATGGCTGTGCTAGGTATTATGTACACTTCAAATTCTATGGGTTGAGTGTAAAAAGGTCAATTTCTTTAATTTTGAATTGTGGTATTTGTAGGGCATACTAAATCTGGGCCACTTATTCAGCACATGTGGGATCAAGAGAAAGAACATCTACGGGTTTTTGAACAACTTATACCGAAATACAGATGTCGTCCAACAGCTATGCTACCATTTTGGAATGTTGCAGGATTTGTTCTTGGTGCTGGTAATTGAATTCCAAGAAACTAATCAAAAAGATGAAGTACCACTACTTTTTTTCATAATCTAACCTAATCTAATGCTATGCAGGGACAGCACTACTAGGAGAAAAGGCTGCAATGGCATGCACCGTGGCTGTTGAGTCATCAATTACTGAACACTACAATAATCAAATTAGGCAGCTGATGAGTAGCAATAAGGAAGGAAATAAGGAGTTAATTGACTACATTCAAAAGTTTAGAGATGAAGAGCAAGAACACCATGATACGGGATTGGCAGAAGGTGCAGAACAAACGCCAGGTTATAATATTTTAACTAATTTTATAAAAACTGGGTGCAAAGCCGCAATTTGGATTAGTGAAAGAGTTTAGCTAAGACTTTATTATTATATTTCCCATAAATATCAATTTAGTAATTAAAGCAATAATTTGACGCTGCATAGTTAGACTTTGGCATAGCTTATATAACTGGTTAGTAATTGTTGAAAGAATTATCTTAATAATACAAACCTCCTTCACAGAAATTGCCATGAAATCCCGTAGGGCAGTCACAAACTAAATAAAAAATATTGTTATGTAAAAATTTGGACTTCTATGAACGATAGTTAAATAATGAGCAAATTACCTCCAGGCGCTGAGCAGCTGCCTCCATTTTGGCAATTTGGATAGCATAACGCAGTCTGACAGTATTGACCTGGCAAGATTATCATGACATTAATTAACCTAATAAATGTTGAAAGAATTATCTTAATAATACAAACCTCCTTCACAGAAATTGCCATGAAATCCCGTAGGGCAGTCACAAACTAAATAAAAAATATTATGTAAAAATTTGGACTTCCATGAACGATAGTTAAAGTTGATAATGAGCAAATTACCTCCAGGCGCTGAGCAGCTGCCTCCATTTTGGCAATTTGGATAGCATAACGCAGTCTGACAGTATTGACCTGGCAAGATTATCATGACTTTAATTAACCTAATAATTAATATTAGAAAATGTTTGATTTCACCTACCCAAATATCCTTCTTTACAGTGACAAACTTTCTCTTTCGTACACCAGCCCCCATTTGCACATTTCTTATCACACTCTGGATCCGGTCCTCCTCGAACTATGCATTCTTTACGAAGTCGAAATCGGAATGGCGTCCCTTGTAGTGGATGACCTTTCCTTGTTTCGATAAGCAAACCAATGGTAAAAGGAGCTATTCCACTTTCTTTCCCAGAACAAGGTAGTAATACGCTGAAGGCTGAGTAAGGTATTCAAAATGTGAATCAGTTTCCTTTTTCAACTCTCCTATTTTTTCAAGATAACTTACATTTTGGTTTTCTTGGAATCTTTCCTCTCGTTTCAATTGATAATATGGGAGGAAGAAGAATATTCTCGTTGAATGACTGAAGTCGGTCGAAATTATAAAAGTATTTTTTGTCTCCTGCCCATGTGAAATTAACCATTCCAACCTAGGAAGATTACGGCATGATGAAAGGCGTTTTTGTGTACACATGTATATGAATTATACCTCTGATGGTATCACCGGTAAATAGTTTTCAAAGTTTGGGTCCAGAAGGTAGTGTTGAACACTGCCATCAGTTATAATTTGAATCTCCATCGGGAAACCTGGATAAGTCAACCATTCAATTTGTACATTTTCGTAAATGATATGAATCTATCATCCATCTTTCCATGAATATACTCACCACTAAATCTCTTAACTTGATTTTCGTCAATCCAAAGGCTAAGGTCAGAATTGGAATTGTGCTTGTTATGCCTTCGTGGTCTATCATTGCGATTACCGTTGTTTCTTTTAGTCTCGGTTAAATGTATTAAGAGGAATGAAGCTAGGGGTATAATCACGGAGAGAAATTTCATATTTTCTCATACTTATGTTTTCAACGATCACTGTTCTTTATCTTGCAACGAATCATGCTTCAAAACTGAGAATGAGTCGGATCAAAATATGTTATGCACTTTTTGTTTTATGGTTTAAACCTGAACCGGTGTCATGCAATGTTATTTGTCAAGTACTCTAGTTTTATTTGTAGCTGGCACAGTTTGGACAAGAAAAATGCGATTCCACTATTTGCACAGTCTCATTTTTCTGCAAAAATGAGATTTCTACATTTCGAGCCTAAATTGTATCACCCACCAAATTAGCCACAACTATTAAGCACTTGATTACGCCAATCTCTTTGTTCATCTCCAGTTCAGGGCCAGTTTATACTATATCCCTATTTTCTGAGATCAACAATACACGACACGAGACATCCGTAAAGGAAAATTCAACAAACAACTTTGTTTAATTTAGTTACCACAATGTTCACACTTCAGTGGTTGTATGCACTGCACTGCACCCAAGAGAGAATAGGATGAGACGCCTTTCTTTTTATCACCATTTAATTTAGCCATTAAATCTTACTTATATCCACCAACTACTGCGACTGCTTCCAGTTTTTACCCTTCTTGGCACACGTTTCATTACCTGGCTTCTTTTCTTCATGAGACATTCAATCACTTAAAATAATACGTGACGAGCTGAATACAGGGAATGAGGTGAGAACAAGTGTCTGGAAAGTATAGAAGAATATGAGACTCAACTTTTTTTCTAATCTTCACTTCATGATGGCAGTTTACTTAGTGCCACTAAGTTAGTGGTCGTTCCATCCAACACATGATTAAGATTGAGATCGAGTCTTCTTTTTCTGGAAAAGTATTCTATCTAACCTCTAACCTCCGTCCTGTAGAAAAGAGCCAACTAAACTAACCTCATCATATGCAGTACAAGGGAACAAATGAAATGTTAAAGTGTTGAAGAGGATGGAGCAAGACAACGCTTGCTTTGCTACCACTATTTGATGAGGTGAAGGGATAACGAGACAGGTAACTAGATGAGGATTTGGTAGCAAGTACTAAATACATAATAATACTTATAGCAAGGTGTACATGTTTTGTATTTGTAGATTAGATGGATGGATGGATAAAGAGACTTCTTTTAAACTGGAGAGAGAAGTGAGCTACATAGGTTTTCTTTTACTGAATATTATTACCACTATTCCATTTCATTTCTGTCTTCCTTCCAGCCCCTTTAGTAAAGTATTAGTATTATCGTTATATTATTATTGAGACAAAAAATGGTATTGAAAAGTAAACTTAAAAGTTGAAAAGTATTGTTGGTCTCTCTTATGCACCTCGCTCGGAAGAGGTAGGAATAAACAAGTGGAATAAACCAGGGTGAGAAAGGACCAATAGAGTAATTGGTAAGGTGTAGTGGTAAGTTATAGGATAGCTTGGAAGAAAAAGGTTTTCTTGAAGCATTGTTACTGCATAATCTTACTGAAGTTAGAAGCCTTTTTGGGGTTGTTTTGTCCGTTTGTCTGTATTAAAGGTATTTTAGGAAGGATTGCAAATTTTTGGATGAATTTTTCACAATCGTTCTTATGTGAAGAAATGAGACATCAGATATTTCAGGTGATTATAAATTGGTCATTCGAAAGCAATGTTAGTGTTTCTATTTTCACCATAAGGTGACAGACCTTCGTTTCGAGCGTTTGCATGCATTCTTATAAATATAACAAGATGTATTACATTACAACATCACTTATAGTTGCATGAAAGAATTATGTATCTGTCTGTTTCAGTTTGGAGAAATAAGGCAAACTACAAAATAGTGAAGTGGAGAGAATCCATTGTTTGATTTGGCATTTTCATCTCATTTCATGAGGATTTGAGATTTGCTCTGGTATGGCTCTTATATTGGTTTTGGTTTCTTATTAGTTGGCTACTTATATACTCCGTTTTATTGATATTGGGACATACAGTTTAGTTGGGAGTCAGTGTTACAGGTAGTGATGATGGTTTAGGATTGGATATTGGATTATTGTTATGTAGACTTGAAGAAAAAGGGTTATATTTTCATTTCTCACTTACAATCCTTCAATTTAGTTTTAAGAGAGGTTCTGTTTCGGTTGGTTTTTGGATGCTAGTAGTTAGCTTCTGGATCCTCTTTGTTCGTTAAGAATTATACGAAGCTGTCAATCGGCTCAGCAGTTGAGCTTATTTGTTGACATGTACCAAACAACAGGTTGACGGAAGGGTTGGAAGTTGGAACCAATTTCCTTGTTACATCTTGTAAAATAAGAGATTTCAAATGTGTCCCTTCAGCAAACCATCCAAACAGACAAACCTTTACAGGCACTTGAGAAAAATCTATTTTTTCATAAAAGAAGTCTTTTTTAAGATTTGGGTTCTTAAACCAATGCACATTCTGTGTGCGCACTGTTTTCCCAATTA
Organism: Folsomia manolachei; assembly: GCA_036491905.1. Lineage (NCBI taxonomy): Eukaryota > Metazoa > Arthropoda > Collembola > Entomobryomorpha > Isotomidae > Folsomia > Folsomia manolachei. The sequence goes on from JAAXNX010001211.1 coordinate 18,519, forward strand.
GACAATGGATATTGTTTGAAAATGAAAATGTGATCGAGTCTCATTTTTCATTATTCTTGTAACTTTTATTTTATGTGATTGAACCGGACTTTAGTCGAGTTAAAGAGCTGCATGTGATTCACATTATGTGATGTCAAAGTCTTAACAATTTTGATGAGGTCTCAGATTACTCTATAAATTGACATGCACCAATATCATGTTTCATTTTTTGTCGCTTGTGCTCCACCTAATTGAAATTATTGCGGTTACAAAGGGCAAAAATAAGACACATCCTGGATGCATTCAACCGTGTGAAAGAAAATAAGCCATTTGCACTTTCACCTCACATTACACGAAGTTGATAGGACTTGCATGAAAAATATTCTTTGCTTATGATGGTGATAATCAGATTTATCTCTGATTGAGGTTCATGAGTGCTCCTAGACTGGGGAAGATTTTCAATGTTTTTGGTTAAATTTTGCGAATGGGTTTTGTTTGATCCGCTAAAAAGTTTGAAATGGGACACTTATCAATACCCTTTTCTTACTGCGTTACTGAGGGAGGTCTGACATGATTCACTTTCCGTTGAACATGTATTGTTTCGTATTGTTAGATGGTTAAAGAAAGGGATTCAAAAAGTTCTCAACTCCTGCCTAAAATACCTTTAATACAGACAAACGGACAAAACAACCCCAAAAAGGCTTCTAACTTCAGTAAGATTATGCAGTAACA
>JAAXNX010001212.1:0-19228 GCA_036491905.1 Folsomia manolachei
CTAACTTTTCAACCCGATCTGCCGCTTTAATAACTTTTGTTAAGAATGTTATTTGCAAGTTACAGTTAACATGTGTTTATTATATGTATTTCCCTCCATCCCATCCCATCTTAACTTTTTTCTGTTTTAGTCCTTTACATGTGGGGATTTGAGGAGACCTCATCCGCAGATCCCTTGTCCATTGCGACTCCCTTCCTATTTCTGGCACAATCCCTCCTAGACGACTACAAGGGTCTTCCAAGACTGATTGTAGTGACTCAGGGACAAATCCCGGTTGGAGATCAAAGCCCAGTTTGTCCAGATGCCGGAGTTCTGTGGGGATTGGCACGTTCCTTCCGATCCGAACATTCAAACATGTTTGTACGCTCCGTGGACTTGGACCCAGACGAGACGGATCTCACCCTGAAGTATCGGGAACTATGGAGCGAGCTATGGTTTGATGATATCGATTATCAGGTTGCTTATCGTCAAAGGTAATTGGGTTATTTTTTTACAAATGTATGTAATCTTTCATGGAGCCATTTATTATCATGTTCGTGAAAAACAATTTCACGCAATACCCTTTTTCAGGTCTCGACATGTTTGTCGCTTCGTGACAAATAAGGATATCCTGTCACCACTATCCCTCCCGAATTCGGAACGCTTTTCCCTGGTCCTCCCTAAAACTCGGAATATAAATGATCTCACTTTCTGTGCAAATGGAAAGCCAACTCTGAAAGAGGGCCAGGTCGAGATTCAAGTCAAATGTCTGGGCCTTAATTTCCGCGATGGTATTAATTTTATTTTATTAATGGCCTTAAGCTTGCAAGACTTATTTTATTCTATTCCTTCCTCTATTCAGTTTTTGTGGTTTTGAAACCGGATAAGGCGTTTGAAAAGTACAACACGGTGGGACTGGAATTTGCTGGGGTCGTAATCGCCCTGGGACCAAATGTTGACACGGTCAAGATTGGAGATAACGTGATTGGTTGCAACTTCAAAGGGGATGCCCTTCCATCTCATGCCGTTTGTGAGGCAGACTCCTTGATCCCAATGCCTGAGGGAATGACTTATCACGAGGCTTGCACACTACCAGCAGCTTTTGGTACGGCGTACTACTGTCTCGTGGAAATTGCGGATTTAAAACCCGGTGAGACGGTGCTAATTCACGCCGGAAGTGGTGGGGTTGGTCTCTACGCTATCCAGTTGGCGTTGGCTATAGGAGCTCAAGTCATTTCTACGGCGGGGAGCAAGAGGAAACGAGCTTATCTTAGGTCACTTGGGGTGCAGCATGTGTTCCATTCCAGAAATACGGATTATGGACACCAAATTATGGAGGTGACCCAAGGAAAAGGGATCCATGTCGTGCTCAACTGTTTGACTTCACCCGGCTTTAAAGAGGCATCACTTGACGCTTGTGTGCAAGGGGCAAGATTTGTGGAAATCAGTAAAATGGCGATTTGGACGGATGAGGATGTCGCCGCTCTGAGACCGGATGTGAAGTATTGGGTCATTGATTTAACCGTGGTGGCACAAACGACGTGGCGCGTTTTATGGGATCAACTACGGGCGTATTATGCCAAAGGCTTTTTAAAACCAATACCCTACGTGAGATTTGATGCACAAAATATTCGTGAAGCGCTGACCTACATGCAAAAAGCGAAACATATTGGAAAGATTTTGATTACGATGCCGGAACCAAATTCTGGAAGTAGTAGTGGACAAGCTGACCACAAAACAAATATGTTTAATGACAAGTCCACCTACTTGATTACTGGAGGATTGGGTGGGATTGGGTTGGAAGTTGCTAAATGGATGACAGGTAGGTGACACATTTATAAATCAGTTCCAAAGTAGTTATCCACTTATAATTATGGTTTGAATTTACAGAATCCGGAGCACAGCATATTGTCCTCGCCAGTCGACGGGAACCCAACGAGCGTGCAACCAAGATGATTGCAGAACTAGCCGGAAAAGGAAAGCATATCGTCGTAGAGTCTCTGGACGTTGGTGATTATGATCAATGCAAATCCTTAATTTCGCGGATTCAGTCTGGAACACTGGATGGCCTTCCACCACTGCGTGGAGTGATGCACGCTGCCGGGTCGTTGGCAGATGCGACCTTCACCAACCAAACTTTGGAGACTTATAACACCGCTTTTCGTGGGAAAGTTCAAGGGTAAGCAGTCCATTTACGATTACAATTTCATCATTCTAAACATATTGTGTGTCCTTCAGTGCCTGGAATCTCCACCGCCTCACCGTAGAGCTAGACTGCCGTCTCGAACATTTCGTTCTTTACTCTTCTATCGTTGCAATCTTCGGTCCGATCGGGTTGTCCAACTACTCCGCCGCCAACACGTTCCTAGACGCCCTCGCCCATTATCGCCATGCTCTGGGTCTGACGGCACAAACCATTAATTGGGGTCAATGGGCTGAAGTTGGCGCAGCTGCAAATATCCATATCACGGCTGTTCGGGCCTTCACCCCGTCCCAAGGTCTGGCTGGATTGGAGGCTGTCATGAAATCCCACAAATCTCAATCCTGCATTTTAGAAGTTGACTTTTCCGCCTTGAAGAAATGGACGGGTCATGCTCTGGCTTATTTGGAGGAGATGAAGATATCCAAGGACAATGAGTCCACGGCATTTAATATCAAAATCGAACGGTTTTGGGACGAGTATAATTCTGCCGCTGGAGATGAAGAGAAACAAGGCGAAGTTATCAAGGCTTATGTGGAACTTATTTTGAGACAAATTCTCAAGTTTGACGATGACGATTGCATTGATGAAGATCAAAATTTTAGTGATATGGGCATGGACTCGCTGATGATGTTGGAAATGAAGAATCTTATGCAAACCATGCTAGGCAAAGGAGTCACCATGAACGTTTCTGCGATGCAGGTAAGGGGACAGCCATACTGATAGAATGCAATATTTAATAATAAGTGGTGATTACTAACAAATTAATGTACAGGAACTTACCACCGTGTCCAAATTGGTGGCACATTTAAAACAACTTATCGCCAACATGGGACAGGAAGAAGAGGAAGAACGAGGTCCAGCGGATTACGATACATTTTCTGAAGAACTTATTGCTCTCATCAACAAGGATTTGATACTTCCTGAAGAATTCCATTTAACTGCAGCCCAAACGCAAGCTCCGATCAAACGCTCCCAAATTAAGAGCGTCCTCCTCACCGGGGTCACTGGTAAATTTGGACCTTTCATGCTCCGAAGTATATTATCTCTACCGGGGCAGGTTCGAGTCGTTGTTCTTATCCGAAGCAAGGCGAGAGAGAATGGACTTGATCGACTGAAGGGATCCCTTCAATCTTATGATCTGCTGAAGGATGTCGACCTATCTCGGGTAGACGTGTTGAATGCTGATATTACAGAAAAACATTTTGGACTCACACAATCGGATTGGGAAGATCTCGGAGACAAGGTTGATGCCGTGGTGCATTGTGCTGTGAAAGGGAATTTACTCGACCCCTACACCCGATTTAAGGATGGCTCACTCGCCTCCAAGGGATTGGACATAAGAACGGTGAATGTGATTGGTGAGTGACTAATTACTTTTCTAAACTGGGTAAAACTCATTAAATATGGATCACAGGCACTCTCAACGTGATGGAGTTGTCACTTACTGGTCCTCGCCCCAAACCATTTTTCTTTGCTTCCACACTTCTCGCCAATCAGAAAAGCAACCCGGACAGGACAATGTGGGAGGATTGGTATTCTGCAGAGGATGTTTTCTCCCTGAAGAATTTGGGTTATCCTGTTTCCAAATTTATTTGTGAAGTTCTTCTCCAACAGTTGGGAGCTCTTGGAGTTCCTGTGGGTGTGTATCGGTTCCCTGCACTGTTTGGTGACTCTGTCACAGGACGTTTTTCTCTGGTTAATAATCACGCTGCGAGCCGACTCCTGGGATTCTGTAAACTGGGCGCAATACCCGCGATACCCGTTCCAATTCAGGTGGATGCCTTCCGACGTTGCGGCGGATCTTTCGGTGGCCGCATTTTGGAATGATACCGCACCTCTGGGTGTCTATAACATTACTAATCCACATCTCTCTTATTTCCATGATTTGCCGAAGGTAGCTGAACAACTTGTTTTTGTCTGATTCTACAAGAACATGAAAAAAGTTACTAATTTCGTTTGTCTTGTGTATTTAGGCAAGTGGAGAAGTTGGATTTCCTATCGAGATTGTGGAATGGGACGTATTTTCACAAAAATTGGCAGAGAACACGGAATAACAAATCATTATTTCCGCATTCCGAGGTGGATATGGATGAAGGGCGCTATACAGATTTTACCACGAGTCCAACAGCTTTGCAAGCATGGATTCAAAATCCGGAGGGATATTTCCCATCGAAGCGATTATTGGCTGTGTTTCCAGATCTAAATGAAAGAATTGAACCTCCACTCATGACACTGAAGAGGGATTTATTATTCGCTGTTAATTCTGGATTATGTGCAAAGTTTGGGATTAGTCGACAAATGACGCCGCAGAAGTGATGATGATGCGTCTTTTAGAAACTCAATTCCTTATCAATTCCAGTTCCTATACTTTATTAGACTCGACACCGATTTTTGCAAAGTTTGCCAGGAATATTAAGGCATATAAGGTGTCTTTTACATAATAACCGCATTTATTTTAATAATTAGACTGGGTATTCGGGTTAATAGCTTTATTTTATTTTATTATTTTGAAACGTAGTGTTTTATATATTTAAAAAAAATCATTGACACCCAAGCAGCATCGGAGGCAGTGAGGAACAGCGTTGCAATCGGTGGCGTTATGCGGTGTGCGAGACATTACTTTCTTATGAGAAATAAGGGATAATTTACCAACAAATATTTTGTTTCATTTTTTCATGTAAATAAATAATACATTTTACAACGGGGCCGTCCTTCTTATTGACAGTTTTCCAATTCCCCAATTTTACGAGAAGCGTGCCGAGTTCTTGCAACATTTTTAAGTAAACCCACCTTTCACATGTCATTCATTACATGAGCTCAATAATCCAGAACTATTATACAGTGGGAGAAAGTTATACAAAGTGGAATGGCCACAAATGCAGAAACTGTCAGGAAGCACAAGTTCAGTTTGGTCTACAACTTTGGCCAAGGAAGGAGTTGAAATAAATAATTAAGTGGCAGGGCAGCTTTAATAGCTTTATTTTATCTTGACTCCCATAAAAGCGGAAGTATCCTTATTTTTGGTGTCATGTATCGGACTCAATAACTGATTTGAAATTCTTCAACAGTTTGATTCCTGCCATGCATTCCCTGCCCTTGAACATAATATGAGTCGTATGTGAGCAGCATTTAAAGATGAGCCCTTGGGACTGGTTTCTCACCAGGATAGAAAAAAGTGACTGAATTTATCTCATGTTCATGACGAAGGAGAAATTGACACGCTCCAACCATTTACACGCACCTACGACTATCTCCCATGCAGAGACAGGACTTTCTCTCCCAACTCCTTTCTCCACTTTTATGTACTCTCTCTCCGAGAACGGGACCAAATTGAGAACAGGTTTGGTCATCGATCCATTCTGGAGAATTTCTCCGGGTTTTCTTTTCACAACTGCTTCGTGGATAGTTCGGACCAAGCCCGAAATGTTGCGAATATTTTCTCCCATCCATCCATGCAAAATAAATGTTCCTTGATACGAGTCAAGGCCAGGCCTACGTAAAGGATCCTTCGCCACACACCAGGAAAACAAACAAAACCTTCACCACCAGCTCTCTGCTGCAACTTGGTGTGGTTCACGTAATTATCGAGGAGTGACCTACCCGGCCAATAATTAGCCAATTGCACAGAGAAGATGAGCCTTGGTGGGAGTGGTGGTGGTGAGTAATGAGCACTAGTGGTGCAGGCAGTGGACACCACAGAACTTTCGCCAGACCCAATTCCTCCCTCGCCAGATTTTCCTCGTCCCATCAGTCCTCGCCTCAGGATCAGTCTCCACTTCAGGGACATCCGTCCTACCATTTTTCCAGTCTCCCGACCGGTGCTGGTCCTTCGTCTTTGGGGAGTTTCAGTCGGAGTGGTGGTGGAGGAGGTGGGAGGCTGCAACGACATCAAAGTTTTATCCAACAGAGTCGCGGAGGCCTTGGTGGTTCTCTAGACACAGCCACTGCCGACTATATTCGATCCATTGAACTTGTAAAGGATGAAGAAAATCCAAGCTTTGGGTTTAATATTAAGGGAGGCACTGACTATGGTGAGTGGGGCTGAAGTGGTTATCCAATGATTATCAGTTAAGGACTATGTTTGTATGCTGATTAACAGGGACTCCGGTACACATTTGGCGAGTAGAAGATAACTCTTTGGCCGATCAAAGAGGACTTCGACGAGGGCAGAAGATTCTTCAGGCAAATGGTATCGACTTTACTCGCATCTCTCATGGCAATGCACTCAAGGTATGTGATACTGTGTCACTGACACTTCAATACTCTTGAGGGTCACAATTTGACTGATGTCTTTCCAGGTTTTAAAAGGCCGTTCCTACCTAAAACTGTTACTGGACACGAGAATGAATGGTGGAGGCTCCTCCTCCAACGTGAACGTTAAAAGCGCTTCCAATTCCATGGTGGTTGAAACGAGTTGTAGTACCGAAAAACTGTTACTGGACACGAGAATGAATGGTGGAGGCTCCTCCTCCAACGTGAACGTTAAAAGCGCTTCCAATTCCATGGTGGTTGAAACGAGTTGTAGTTCCGGAGGAGGTGGAATTGGCTACACAAACGTAAGACAAGAAAGTCTTATTTAATTAATTACTTTATTCAATAAGTTCATAAAAATGGACTACATGAATAACAAAATGTGTCTTGATTGTTGTAAAATTAGTTCCGAGGACCCATGTCCTCCCAACCCATACCTCTGGCGTCGTCCTCCTCCCTTCTTCCGGCGACCTCGACTTCCTCCGTTATGGCCATGACGTCCTCCTCCAACTATACGTACACTTGGATTGACGCCACGGGAAAAATCGTTCCACCTCCGACCCCTGCCTCCATCCCCAGCAACAAGAGAGTCATCAATATTGATATTAATCCGGGACAAAATTTAGGACTTATGATTCGTGGCGGGTATGAGTATGGTTTGGGCATTTATGTCACTGGTGTTGATCATGGGTCTGTCGCGGAACGGGGTGGACTTCAGGTATGGCAGATAAGAATCTTGGTATAAGACGGAAATAATGAAGTAATAATTTTGACAGAGAGGTGACGAGATTTTAGAAGTGAATGGACGTAATTTCACCTCCATTACACATGACAAAGCGGTCCAGATACTGAAATCATCGAGAAAAATGACGATTGTTGCAAATTATATCGGAAAGATTCCAGCGGATAATCAGACATCCTCTGGAGGTGGTGGAGTGATGCCCATACTGGATGCGGAGAATGCGGAACTTATCGACCTGAGTGGAGGTGTGGGGGGTGGGAAACTCCTCACCACCTCCATGTCGGAGAATATGCATCACCACAACATTTTAATGGATTCTACAAATGTCACTCTGTTTGATGATGAAGACCAAGATTTGATTGCGGAGGAGGAAAAATTAAACGACCAAAACCTGGAGCTGGATTATACCGGCTCTTCTGACGCCAATAACAGACTGTTGCATCAGGTAGGTAGCGAGGTTTAATTTTAAACGACCTTTGACCTGAATATTATTTACAGGACTTGGAAAAGTCTACCTCAATCATGGGCATGATCGAGGAAAAGGCTCGTACCGTACTGACCAAATCCGAACATTCTCGTTTTACTTTCTATCGATTGGAGTATCAGCAAGGATTTCTTCCAATTCAGACATTTGTTCGGATTTTACTGGAATTACTGAACACCGTGGAAAAGGTGTGACTCTGGCTGTAATAATTGCGTCGGATAATGGTAATGATTCTCCTGTTTTATTGATCCACAGTACACCCTGCTAACTGAGGTCCGGGAAATTATACGTCCCGGAGACATGGTCGCCTTTGACGAACTAATTTACAACAAGGAAGCCTCAATTAGTGGTGGTAGTCTGGGAAAGAAGCAGCAAATGCATCGTGACTTCCAACATCAGCACCAACTCCAAGGTCATCCAGGTCCCATGATGAGTGACCCCATGCTCCTCCCACTAGTTCCGGTGGGTGGTGGGGGAGGAGGAGGAATGGGTCAAAATCCGTTAAATTGTAACAATTCCCTACCCCCACACTCCCAACAGAGACCCCTCAATGGGGGTGGGGTTGTGAGACGATACTCTCCGAATACGATCAATTCCTCCGCCTCCGGACCCGTGACCCATTACAACATGAACACGATGTACAACGAAACGACGTTTACTAATCCGAGCATGAGTTCCACTCCTGTAGAGAACAATAGACAAATCCTTCTCACGCATGGGGATACACAAAATGTTGTGGCCAAACTGCAGCAACAGAAACAACTTGCACAGGTAGAATAAATAGGAAGCTCTCTCACTAATTATTGGAGAAAGTCTCATTTGGTTTGCTTGCCATAAATAATTAGGGTTTTGGACAGCAACCCAATGCGTCTCCCTCCAATTCCTGCGTTCGGTATAAAGTGCGTGTTCAAAAGACAAAACCAATTTTAGGAATTGCCATTGAAGGTGGGGTCAACACTCCGCATAGACTTCCACGAATTATTGATGTTAATGTGAGTACACAAAATCAATGGGTTGATTCAATATGAGCAGAAATTGTGTAATTGTTTGAACTCGAATAATTTTTGCAGACGGAGGGCTCAGCTTATGGCTCCCAACTGAAGCCGGGTCAAGTTCTGTTGACCGTGGATGGCAAAAAATTAGAAGGACTGAGTCACGAGGTGGGTCAAAAGGATTTAATGATGAGAATGTACAAGACTTTCTTTAGTAACTTTCGGTTAATTATTTTGCACAGGAAATCGCTCGTTGTGTCCTGGATTCGTAATGTGGACATGTCGAAACCACAGATTGAATTTTATGTTGTTGAGGCCAAAGCTTCCTTTGTTCAGAGTCAACAACAACAATTGAATCCTGGAGTACCAGCCCCTGGGACAAGTAACAATCATCACATGCAATCCATGCATCCGGTACCCATGCAAATTCCTCCACCACCCAATTTAAATCCGGGTGGATAAGGAGAGAGATATCGCAATCTCATCAAAATCAATGCTACCTGAACTAAATAAATTAAACAACCTCTGGAAAGAGTTACTAAAAATACAACCTATAGATTCCTCAAAAAATCTTTATCTAAAACTTGGACCTAATCAAAACCTTTCTATTGAATTGGCTTAAATTTTGAAACAACTCTCTCTGAATGTGCTAACACTGCGATGTCGCGATAAGATGTTAATTGTTACTAGAACCAGCTAATTCAAGAAATCATCAAACCTGCAGCTTTTCAATCAATCAAATGAATATTGAATTAATTGTAAATCGAAGAAAAGTGTCAATTTTAATATTATGCAAATCATGAAAAAGTTTAAAGTTATAGACAAATTACAGGACATACAAAACGCTGCTATTACAATTATATTGCTACACGCTGCATGCTAAATAAGTGAAATTAGGTAACGGTAAAGTAAAGCATTCAAAGAAAATTATATTCTTCACACGAAGAACTACAATTGTATGAGTTATGGGAAATAAAGGTGGGTTCAGTATTGCAAGTAATTCCTCGTGTTTCTTGTCTTATTTCTTTGTAATGCATAAAAAACTTTTATTCCAAAGATTTAATAANTTCTTTGTAATGCATAAAAAACTTTTATTCCAAAGATTTAATAATTTCATATCACGGATCTGGTTTTGTTTAACCATGTAGCAGTAAAAGAGTCATAAAATGATTTGCCTTCAATCACTATAAATACGCATGCATATAATTATTAGTTAATTAGTTTGTCTAAATTAGGAGGCAAAGAGTTAACAATGTCATGCAAACTTTGTAATCAAGGGTCATCAGCGCCGTGATATGAGTCTCATTTTGCATTTTAGGCTGGGTGACGGTATGTATATGAAAATATAGAGACTTTTGCAAAACGGGCCCTACAGTTTACAGTCAAATTGGATCTTCAAAATCTGCCGAAGAGATTGAGACCGATATCTTACTCAGTGGCCTCGTAAAAACATATTCATATTCCCTCTCAAATCGGAACAGAACCTAGCTTTTCGCAAAACATGCGAAAATTAAAAAGTGCAGTTTTTGCAATGCCTGAAATGGCGGAACTATTTCATCTGTGGATCGGCTTCTTCAGTCTTAGAACGACTCGTGCTGCAGGAGAGAGAATTGGCATTGCTCCAGAAGGTTTAAACATAACACTAACGCCGCAAGGACATCAATGTGGTCAGGTTTTGAATGTTTTCTATCTAAAAATAATCCGCAATAGTTCAATTGTAAAGTATAATACCAACAATTATGGAGTTTCATTCATTTTGGCAGGCCGTTTGCAAAGTTGTTTGGTTGAAGAGGTTTTCTCGTTCCTTTCAAAAGATCTTTGAGGAAATGCCAGGACAGAGTACTCCGCGGCAAAACGGCAATATGCCAAAACGGCATGGTTGTGTCCCCTTTCACTTCAATTTCTTGTTAAGTCTTCTTACTTTGCTTATCGAAACTATTCTTTCCCATGATGATGGGCGGAACGAGTTGAGCAATGGATAATCCAATATTTGTGTAGTGATTCATGAGATATGAGTTTTATGACTCTTTTGTTTTTCTTTCCCAGAAACAAAGGCTGTCGTTGGATTGGTGATGATGACTGGACTGGAAAAGGGACTTGGTTTTATTTTATCAAATACTAATACCATGTGGAGCTGGATTTTATGCAAAGTGTTCAAAATCGGAGCATTGCTGCTGCACTTGCAAATCCACGCCGACGTAGATTATATATATATATTTCCTTAAAGTCCCGAATGACGGCAAAACCCCGAAAAACCACCGAGCACATGCTTCAGTTTTACACAAATTGGCACAGTATGCAAAATATTTGTAGTGCTTATGCTCGACAAATTATCAATAATCAATAAAATCGGCGATATTATTGCAACAGTTATTTAAACAAGATATTATAATGAGAATACTAAAGATTGATCCTGTTTTCTTTGGCCCATTTCTTGATTACACCCAAAATTTTCTCTGCATTTGGCTTTGATGAATTTCTCAAAAGTCCAATGATGTCGTGAAGAGATTCTCTGACAGGGTTTAAAAAGTGGATTTCATTTCTCATGTCCATTACAATGCTGTCATATTCACCTCGGTTCCTGCCCAGCAATGATAAGTTGAAACACTCCAATAATGGCTCCTCGTTTCCCTTCCCAGTGTTCTGTGGAAGGCTCGTATTTCTCCAAGAGGTCAAAGGCTTTCGCCGCGTAGTAAAACTGACCCAATCTGTAACACTCGGTCGCAATTAACTGCAACAGCCGGAAAGATTCCGGACTAGTTTCCATCCTGTCGAAAAGTTCCCAGGCCAGTCGTGGCTTTTTGTTCATTATGTCTGCAACCAGAATTGGATTATGTTAGTTGTCAGTAATTCAGGAATTAGTTGCATCTCTTACAAGCACGAGCCAGCCATTGCACGTAGGTAAAGTCACTTCGAATCTTTTCGCTCTGAATCATGGTCAACAGTTCTTCAACTTCTTGATATTGGTTCAACATCCCTTTAGCCTGTCTCAGGTCAATTGGTAACTAACGCCCGTAATTGTAGGTGAATGGATAGCTACCTTACCTGAGCATAATTAAAGTTGAAGGTGTCATCATTGTAATAGTGTTGCCGAACAGAATTCATGTAGAGGGCGGAGTGGTCATAATTTTTCGACAGAAAATGGTATGATGCCATGCAAAGTCTTCCAAATACGGAGTCATGCTCACTCTCAGAGGAACCGACTTGATTAAATGTGGCTTGGGCGGTTTGCAAATATTCTCTCTGCAAAAAATTGGCACATTTCGTCACCAATTTGCCAATTATTGCAATTTATTCCCTTGAAATAAAGAAAAGTCTCACATTTCCCGTCTCATAGCTCATCAGTAGATTGACCGTGGCGAAGAGGATTTTCTCTGGAGTCCCTTTGATTTTCGTTGTTTTAATCAGGGTTGAGGCATTGGTCACATCGTCCTGTGGGGTTATCATTTAGGTTATCATAAATCAATGATCAAGATAATCAGAGCAACACCGTTAAATGAATGGTGTAATCACAAACCTGGTGCAAATAGTAGATGATGAGATTGAATCTGGCTTCCGGAATGACGTCCACTAGTTTTGGCAGTACTTAACACCGTTAGGTTAGGTTAGTTAAATGAATGGTGTAATCACAAACCTGGTGCAAATAGTAGATGATGAGATTGAATCTGGCTTCCGGGATGACATCCACTAGTTTTGGCAGTACTTGAAGAGCGCCTTGTCCTCCCCGAAAAACAACAAGGTTATGGCGAATTAGGTCATAGGCACTGGAAAACATGCCATGTTTGGACTGATCTTCTTGGTTCTGGAGAACATTACAAAGGTGAGTAACTTGCGCATAACCAGATCAAACAACTTTATTCATACCATGATACTCAGTAAAGGTTTCAAGTCCTTTTCTGCTGCAGCACCCGTGTACAGACGAAAAGTATTGCATGCTCGTAAGTTGAGGGCGATAGCAGATCCAGGAAAAGCTTGAAGGTACACGGCTAAAACTTCTTGAGAAACGTCAAAGTACTCGAAGTCGATGATAACACAGGGCCACGTACACGTTTAGGGCGATGTACTCTCTAAGTGATAACAAAAAGAAACAGTTTAATTCGTCATTTGTCAACTGCTACGTTGGTAAACGATAATTGCACAAAAATTGATTATAGGCAAGGATAGGAGGAAAGCAACCTGGGGACTTGAAGGAGTCTTTGAATAAAAATGACTCCATTCGGAGAATAGGAGGACAGGATATGGTCCACCAAGCTGGGAGGCATTGAATCTATTTCATTGAAGGCAGTGGCTTCATCGATAAGCCCGAGACTACAGTAGCAAAAGCATAAGAATGAGGAATAGGTGCATAAACCGTGGTAAGTAAACAAAGTGCATGGATAGGTCAAGAACAATTGTACAGTTATAACACAAAATCTACCTGTTGTCCAGAAGAATTCTTTTGTAAATATCGATTGAGCTGGAATTTGGTCATGAAATCAATTTCATAAATCAATATCAGTCCTTGTCTCAAAATGATACAAAACAAGCTGTTTTTGTCTAACTTTTGATAATCCTGTCTCAAATAGTGCATTGAAGCCAGAGAAAGTTGATTTTCCAGAATTTCTTCCAACTTTGAATGATTCGCAATGACGGCTTCTTCATTGCCTAGCTTATGGGCGAGATGGAAAAGGAGACGATTCTTCAAGGTGGACGGGGTCCCCTTAACCGCAGCTTCCTGTGCTTCTGCATGCATTCCAAGAGAGAAGAGACAACAAGCAATATTCAACCAGAGAGTGGCTTCATCCAAGGAGGAGCTCTTTTTGGGGTCCTTCTTAACTTCCAGGAGTAGCTGATATTCTTCCAAGGCTCGCTTGAAGTCACCCAGATGAAAACAGGCATAAGCCACCAGAGAACCCAGCCCGGAAGCAGGACCCTGACTGGTGGACCTTTGAAACTGGAGAGAGATGACACATTTTTAGTGAAAATTTGCCCATAAATTTGCTATGATAAGACCCGAGGAACACATACTTCCAGGAGGGTGAGAGCTCCTAAGAAATCCTTTTTAATTAAGAATTCTTCCAGCTTGGGTAGTTTCCCTTCATTGCTGGTACTAGAACTAGTTCCACCCTCACTGGTGGACGCCACTGCGGGACGGGATCTTGAGAGTAACTGGTGAGATTGGGAAAGAAATAACTTTTAGTGTCATATATTGGTATTGACATGATGTTACAGTGTAATTGACCAAGTAGATTTACCATAATAATTAGAGAAAACTAGTTTGCATTGGTTGTATTCTTTGAAATTTCATCAAAATTCTGTTTCCACTCTGTAAGTGAAGTGACTATGTCGTACAGGGCTGAATCAGGAAGAACTACCCGGGCTCTTAGACAGACGGATGTCCCTTGTTTGGCAACTGTGACCAAGGAGATTCCCACCCGGGTGCAGTTGCTCCCCTTGTACCTTACGATTATGGCATCAGATCAGGCATGACATGTAATATGCAAATGTAATTTGCTACTCCTCAATTGAATTACTATTTATGCTACCACTATGACCGTCTTAACATGTTACACCCACTTCCAGACCAAATTTACTTTCATGCACCCCCCAACTAAATAAAATTTATTTGAATCAATCTAGGTCATCTTTTTGCATGGTTCGTCGATGATCATTAAGTTGGCTTGCTATAACTTAGTATATTGATTTATTAATTAATTACACTTCGCCGTTGAGAATGGAAACGAGATTCACAGTTTCAAATAAAAGAGGATACTGTATTTATTTATTTTAAAATGAATTTCACATTATTGGCTGATCGCACACCAGGCTAAAGCACAAATTACATTTCATTACGAACAGGAGATAAAGACGGAAAGTTTAGACTTGATCCATGTAAGAATTATTGTGACTTCTTGGAAAAAATTCCACAATACGCAGGACTGAGTGGGGGTTGTTCCGGCATACCCCACTGAAGATGCATGTCACGACGAACAGCTTCCACCCATTCCTATACACAGATAATATATTAGCATGTCAGCGTCGTAAACCCAGTCCGCTTGTAAAACTTTTATTCTTACAGATGGGATATTCCTTAATGCAGCCTCCATGTTGGGCGGACCAAATGCTCCACCACCACTAAGCATTGCATTTGGCGTGAGTGGGGCAGTGGATGGGGATACGTTAACACTGGTAGATCGACCACTTGCTGGTTGTAGGTCCAAAAAGTCGTCTAAATCATCTTCTCCCATCATGTGTTCACTGGGTTTAAGCTTGTTTTGGAGGCAAAACATCCGGGGAACTTTTTGAAAGGCTGGTCACAGGTCGAGTTGTCCCAGTGGCTGGAGAAGATGGTGTAAAGCCGGTTCCAGAGGTTCCTGATAGAGGAGAAAATTATATTTAGATAAATATTTCGCCGAAAATTCGAATAGATCCACACCAAGGGATGAATTACCTGCTAATGCATGAGTTTTAATTTCTTTTTTTAGCTGGACAATTGGAGGACAACTGGTAGTGCTAGTGGTAGTGGGAGAACCCAGGATTGCGTGTCTTTTAAAGTAATCCGTAACCGTCCTTCGTATTTCGTCTTGCATCAGGAGAGAACATCCGAGAAAAAAGTTGTCCTGCGAAAACAATTTATTAATTAACTCAAATAAACGGCAACGAGAGCGTTATGAGCTTCAAAATTAAAATAAGTAGGAGAAAAATAGCTCAACTTACCACAATATATTCTGCAAATCCTTCAAATCCATTTCCAGGAAGGTCTTTAAAGCAATATTGAAAAATGGTGACTAATTGACGACCAAATCTATCACCCGCACTCACAACTGCGGAATGGTATTGATACGGCTCACTAGGACCTGGTTTAAAAGACAAAAATTTAACTTCACACTTATGAAAGGAAAACTTATAGGAAATGGCCACACTTACATAGTGCCGTTAAATGAATGACTTCAGTCAAAAACTCGGTGATAATGCTGGCATATGTTTCCGTATAGTCGACATTCATTTCTCGGGTACTGATATTATTCTGGAAAATAAGGAATAAATTAGCTCTTATTAAAAACACAAAATAAATTCCAGGATGACATTAATTTAGACTTACGGAAAAGGTTTCAAAAAATGGTACAATGTTCCTGTTCAATTTCTTTGCACAAGATTTGACATGTTCCTTATTCTTAGCATCCCTTCCTCTCATCAAGTAGTTGACGATGATGTCATTCGCCATGGGTTGAAGAGTGGACAAAATGTTGGATTGAAGTAGAACGTTTATCAATGTAGAAAGAAAACCTTGACCTTGAAGCGATGGCTCTTGAACTCTCTGAACATCAACGTGTTGGGTAAACATTGGTGGACGTGGTCCAGGATTAGTTCGCCAACCATGATGAGAATTACATGGAACAAGCACATCAAATGGGCCACCCTGCTGTAACCGGAAGTTATTATTGTTGACTCCACCGTTATTTGGATTTACTCCTACTCGGATTGGCGTTGGTACGTGTCCTCCAGGTACTCCACCATTATTATTGCGATATGAAGGCGTTCCAGCAGGTTGTTGTTGTGGTGGCTGAGTTTGATTTAAACCTTGACCTTGTTGCGGTGGTGGCGCAGCAGACATTGAGTGAGCCTGCCAATTACCTCCTGGATGTTGACCCTGACTTTGCTGCATCATCAGTCCACCGCCGCTACCAAACATTTGTGCAAGGTCTTGAATATTTATCACCCCTCCTCCTCCGCCACCACCACCTCCATCCATTCCATTGTCAATTCCAACATGAATTTGTGCTTCAAAATTCCCATGACCTAAATTTCCTAGGTTAAACTGACCACCGCCTAATCCTAAACCACCTCCAGCTCCTTGACCTCCAGCGCCTTGTCCAAACATTTGTGCGATTTGTGCACTGACTGCTTGCACAAGATTTTGATTTTGACCTCCTCCAGCATTTAAATTTGGTGGGGTAGGAGTCCCACCCACTGGTGGAGCTGGAGGGGCAGCTGGTTGCGGTTGAGTAGAATTTTGCGGTTGAAGCGGCTGCTGTGCTTGTGGGTTTATTACTCCACCGGGAGCTACAAAACCAACTGGGACACCGATAGGGATTGAGGCACGTAACATTGTAGAAGTTTCAAGGACCACGGCTGTAGCGGCACGAAGTCTTCGAGTTGATGCGGGTGTAGAGAAATCACAAATCATATCACTCAATGCATGGTAAGAATGACTCATGTAATGCATTGTGGAAGAGAGAGTATCAAAAAGATACTGTACACTGCGTTGCTCCTCCTGTTATAAAACACGTGCATTATAGAAAACAAAACTACAATGGAATAGGAGAGAATACGTTAAATTAACTTACTACATTGATATATTGCCTATTTGTCCTAAGAGCATTTTGCAAAAAGCGTAGATATGGTGTCAATCTCTCATTGAATGATATTATACCCTCAATCACTGCAGCCATTTCTTCAAGCCGTGGTGATCTGATAAAAATAAAATTTGTTTAAGCAACCAGGATTTGGTCGCTCAGAAGAGAACTGAATACAACATTTTGACATACTCAGGTCTCCTTGCAGAATGGTTAGGAGTGTTCGTCCCACTAGCTGGACGGGAAGTATTGGCGGTAGCCACTCCTCCAGGCAATATTCCAACCGGCCCCAGTGATACAGCCCCTCCTATCGGTGCAGTGGTAGTTGCAGCAGGTGTTGGTATATTACCTTGCATTCCGGCTAAGGCTGAATGAATAATTCAATTAATTGTACTTCCCTGCCGCTTTACAAAAAACTAAACTGTAGCTTGCACAACTCACAAGCAGCCGTTGCAGCAGTAGGCCATTTGTGAAATCATATTTCCGAAACTGCCAGAATCATCCCAACCTTCGTCTCCGTCGTCAATATCCATATCACTTCCTGCTGAGGCTGAGGCGTTATTATTTGGAGCAGGTCCTGGTGCTGTGACCGAGGGAGTCGGTGCCGGATCTGCTCCTCCAAGATTAATACTTTCTTGCTCCTCAAGCCTCCGGAGGAATGTGGATGCTCTAGCCAGCATATGATTACTTGCTGTATAGTAGAAGGAAGAGTAAATTAGTAAATAAATCATACAAATGGCAATGAATTATAAAAAGAGAATAACGTCCGTCTCGTCTCATTCAAATAATTATGATACCTTGAAGACGAGCAGAAGCGCTACCTCTAGGTCCAAAATTTGGAATCGGTCCCGTTTGTGCTGAAACAAATATAAATATAAATTATTAATGCCAATTCAAAATCCATAAATTATAACACGTCCCAAAATTAGATAGCACGTTTCTAACCAGCAATTATAAGTCCTCCCTGCATCCCATCTGGCATTCTTCCTCCAGCAGGGGCAGGAGGAGGCTCATCATTTGTTCGGGATGAATTTGCAGGTCTCTGGACAACATGGATCGTGCTGTTTGCAACGTCTGAGACACAATTTACAAGATTAGAAACTTGGAAAGTGTTCGGTTCCTGGTTTGTTAACTTACTACACTACCCCCATTTTCTTGTCATCCTGGAGGACCCGTCCCCTAAAAATCAGTCTTTGTTGATCCGCAGGAATCCCAACTTTTTCCGTGATCTCAATTTTGAAATCCCTCACCAACATCTGACACCAGTAATAATTATTGAAACCATTTAAATAGCACCTTATCTCAGCGGAGTGATTGTATTTTATAAGCCAAACTTACATCCTCAGCCACGGTAAACTCGTGATTGTTGGAGTCCAAAGTTTTAACAGTGACGGTGACGGTCACTGTTGGCCCAGCGGAAGCACTTCCTCCTCCTCCTGGTTGACCTACAGTGTCCTCCATTTTCCTAGGCACTGTGATCACTTCTATGGGGCTTAAATCCTTCGCCTAGCTACGACCACAAAGACGGTGTCTGGTAAGTAATTCGCAAAATAGTTCAATTTGCAAAATTTTGTGGATAAAAATAAAACTAGATCAATTCTTGCAATGATTTCTCATGTGTAAGAATTAATTAACTCAGCCGCCGAGAATGAGTGAAAGTTGAGAGTCTCATGAGACGGATATTTGGGGGAACTGACTTTCTCCAATCGGATAAAGGCAAGTTTGAAGTGTCTCATAATATCCATGATAAGCTGTTATCATTTCTTCCCCACGACCAAGTGGAACAATTGATAGGATAAGATATTTAGTTAGGAGAAAGCTTATCTTCCATCACCCGTTCAATTAGAGCTCAACTCAAATTTTGGGCTTCTAAATTTCTTGACTCGCGCACTCACGTTCTTGTCGGTTTTGGGAGTTGAAGGAAATTTTTGGAAATAAATACTTTTGACCTTTGACCAGAAAGGGAGCCTTCGTCTTTGTCTTAGTTCTTCTGTCATTAATAATGAATAGAGTTTGCCAACATGTCCCATACATGCATAAATATTGTAGTATTCTTTACCTCATAGAGAAGTATATTAGTATCTATTCGAATTCTCTACAGATCATGACGGCGGCGTTCAAATTTGGTTTGGGCGCTTCTATTCCTCAGACAAAGTGAGAATAAGATTCTCACTGTCCCTTCAAGTACCTAGGTTTTTGTAAGGTGGGGGTGACAAAGTAGGTTTATATTTTGGAGGGGAG
>JAAXNX010001213.1:0-19227 GCA_036491905.1 Folsomia manolachei
TGTCTTCGCAATATAGGTCAAAGTTCATTATTTTTGTGGCGTCATTTAATGAGAGTTAATTGCAATTTGTAAAATTTTGCAACATTTAAAATGTTGCAAAAATGTTACATTTTGCAGATCCACCCGGGCCGAATCCTCCGAACGCGAGGCCTCCGAGTACCGCTCATCTGAAATGCGAAGTCGTCGCGCCCAATCGGAATACAGTCGCTCCACAGCCATCGCCGACTCGTCCAACTACGCGAGTGAGAGTCTCCTCCAACAAATTCGAAATGTTCGCGCAACCTCTGAAGCCCTCCAAGCGGAGAGTAACGCGGTCCAGGAGCGACTCCGAAACCGGAGAGCAAGATCCATGGAAGCTCTTCAAAGGGCGGAGATGGAATACTACGCCGCCACCGGTGCATCGGATGATTGTCTCATGAGATCCGACGCCCTAATGGACGACTCCACTCGTCGCAGCCGTCGCGAGCAAAGTATCCTAAACGACATCGAGTCAAGATACTCGAGAGAAGGATCTCAAGCTAGGATGACCATGAGCAGTTCCGATGCTGCTCAGGTACTCTCCGGAAACTATGAGTATCCCCGACATCACTTGGTTTGTAACGAGAATTGTCCCTTCTTTACCGATCCTGTGCATCACCGACGATTCGTGATTGGGAACAAATATCTAGATGCGGCTGCCTTGGGTGGATTTGACGTACTTTTTGATCCATCCGTTCACACCAAGTCGAGAAAGTTGTTGTCGAGGCTGTCAGAGGAGAGGGATGTAGAATCCACGATTTATGAGAGTACCCGAGAGTCCAGCTTGGAACGGGGGAGGAGTCGAGCGAGATTTGCGACGATCTATTAGAAAAAATTGGTAATTATTATGAAATTGTGTCCAAACTGGGAATGACTTCTTAATGAAGGGCTGAGATTTTATTATTTGGGGAGTTATTCCCAGTTTTAGCAACCAATTGGTGATACCTGTTGTCCAATTTCTAATTTTATCAATAATTGATAATCAATAAATCCCAATGCACTTCTATTGGCATTCAAGAACTTGTCATGTAATGAAAACTGCTTTCACCCAGAAATAAAGGCTAACTCCACCAAAACCATGTAATATAATTTAATATATTTATTTCTATCATATTATCCAATGCTATCATTCTCCAGATTCGTTAAAGCATATTTTTAATGGAATATTTTTCATTAGTGTAATGAAATATATAAACTTAAGTTTTTGACACGTTTACCGTTCATCTCATTCTTCCAGCTAAGTACAGCTTAATTAACTAGGTAATTAGTAACAGATAACAGTTTTGAGTCGGAATTCTATACCATAAGTCATTTAAGCCTCGGAACAGATTTGGTTTTAAAATACTTCAATCTTTGTCTTGATATTGTCTTTTAAACAAAAACATGTGAAATTTCAGGTATTTTATTTGGGATAAGTGCATCAAATTATTATGCTATTTTTTTACATTTAATTAGGAAAAGTAATCTCATGTCAAACTAATACACATGCTGGCTTCTATTATGCTAAGCTTTACCCAAAATTAGATACATTCGTCCACAGGAAAATGTATAAAGATTTAAGTTCCGTAGTGAATAAGGCAGTACAGTGAAAGTAGAGTCAGTAGTAGGCGTTTTAATTACATTCGTAGGCACCAATTTGAATACTTGACTTTTTTCTTGGTCATGCATTACCTCCCTTTCAGTTCATGTTTCAAAAAGGATATGTATTCTAAATTATATGGTTTACCACTAACTAAGCTATCAATAATTTTACATTTTTTTATATCAACACAGCATTCCGGAATGGATAAGATAACGATAACTCAAGTCCCTTGTCAATCAATCACACCAAAACGTTTGGTAGGTAGTAAATATTATAAGCTATATTCAATCAATTTAATTGAAATCCAGGCATTTCATGGTAAATAATCAGACTAATTTTGGAACGCGGAAGAACAAAGCTTAATGAAACCATCATCAGTTATTTCTTTTTTACAAAGAAAAAGTCCTTTAAATAAACAAGTTGGCCTGAGAAAAGCAAAAACATACTTTTGTTCACATTACCTCCCCTAAATTAGTTAAATTCTATTTGGTCAGAGATGAAAGTTAGTAGTTCACATTAATCTGGTCCAGGCTTCTAATCTAAATAGCAAAAAATTAATTCTGACTTTTTATCGTCCTGTCAAATGCAATAACTACGACGGTTTATAAATAAAGATTTATAGACGCCTACTTTTACGTAGTACTAAAAATACCTAATGGATTGGAAAGATCAACAACAAAATTAATCGAAGACAAATAATATTCTGCATCCAAAAAAAAAGATCGGTATGTATGTAGTAGTGCAAATAAGTATAATATAGTGAACATTTTGTTTGCATATAGTAAACTACTTCCTTCGCTAATTATATCATGAAATTAATGAATTACTTAAATTACTACCAACCAGCCAATATTGTGAAACTATTAAGTCAGTAAACTTAATCAAATACGTAAACAAGTCATTGAAAATCCTAAATCAAAAACAAAACTACCTACAAATATGTACTTAATAATGATGGCGACGAGGTGGATGAATATGTTTACATATTTTCAAATTGGTCAACTCTTCGCTTGGTGTTTCCTTTTCGGATTTCTCTTAAGGTCTTGTACTTGTCTCGTCCTTGACGAACATTTTCTTTGTGGAGTTTATCCATCGTGGTTTCTTTCGAATCGTCACGAGTTTCCATCAGCTCTTGTTTCAACATCTGTATAGAAAAATTTAACATTTTAGTAAAGACTCGAATTCCTGATAGATTTTAAATGTCGCATTCTCACCTTAAGTTGTGATTGCAATCGTTCATTCTTCTCGGCATGGGTAGATCTGCCATCGACGGGATCCGCATGTTCTCCATTAAATTCCAAATCTTCCGAGTGTCCATTTGGCACTAATTCATCATCATCGTCATGATCCTTAAGGTGTTGGTTTGCTGGGGTGGTAGTGGCCATAATAAGAGCATTGGCAACTTCTTCTTGTCGTTTCCGAGCGGCTTCAACCTGGAAAACGAGAGGCGATATTATTTAGTTGATCTTATTTGCACAATTCATTACAAAATGGAAAAAAATGGTAATACCTCTTCTTGAAGACGTCTTGTTTCGTCATCTTTGGCCTGTACTTCTT
The DNA here is from genome assembly GCA_036491905.1 of Folsomia manolachei. Classification (NCBI taxonomy): domain Eukaryota; kingdom Metazoa; phylum Arthropoda; class Collembola; order Entomobryomorpha; family Isotomidae; genus Folsomia; species Folsomia manolachei. The sequence goes on from JAAXNX010001213.1 coordinate 3,158, forward strand.
CCTGAATTCGCATAACTTCCTCTTGTTTCATTCTGAAATACAAAAACATCAAGTTATTAAAACACAAAAGACAATTTAAACAATCTCGGATGCATTCCATTATACACCAACCTGATTTCATCTTCCAGTTTTTGTTTTTCTGCAGCCTCCATTTCCTTGCTGGCCTCTAATCGCTCCATCATCTCTTGAAGTTCATTTTGCCTCTCTTCGAGTTGTTCCTTGGCTCTTTGCAGAGCTTTGAGTTGTTCTTCGAGACGACGAATAGTTTCCTGTGCCTCAAGGAGTTCACCCTGTCGCCTTTCCATTTCCTCCTGCATAGCCTTCAACCGTTCCTCGTACTCTTGTTGTTTTCGTTCAGCCTCTGTTTTATTATTTTTTAAATTGGATTATTTTCTTTTATAAAAGTTGTAAATACACTTTTATACACTTTTCTAAATCACAACTTATTTTTAAATCCACTTACGTTCTCGAGCAGTGATTTCTCGTTGAAGTTTCTCCCTACAAAGAGAAAAGGTTGTCAATTACAAAACGTGTCTAAAATGCCAGTTTTACTATTATGTACTGCATTACCTTTCTTGTTGTTTCGCCAATTTTTCTTCTCTTGCCTGTGCCTTCATCTGTTGGACCTCAATCGTGTCTGGTTTCCTTCGTCGCATGTACAGCTCATGATTTCCCATGCACAGGGCAAGGATACGTTTGTTAATTCGCAAACGAGGGGCAAAGAAAACAAAGTCGGGAGCTTTCTTATCAATTGGCTTAATCACGAATTTTCTGTCATTGAAGGAAATATTTCGGATCTCGGACCTGTTTCATAAAATAATACTTATCATTACTTTACTAGTGTTGGACTGATTAAATAAAATATTAGCGGAATGTTCCTGACCATGGAAAACCAATTTTTGGTGTAAGTTTATCTTCTCGTTCATAAATATTCAGACCCAAAGCATCAACACCAAGCCAGAGGTCGGTTCCTTTTTTATTCTTGATTTCAAAATAGTTGACTCCATACATTTCCAAATCTTGAGCAATCTTGAGGTACTCCATCATAGCATCCTCACGCATCATTCCCTTGTGCTCCTTCCACCAAGCAACGATTCGCTCTTCCCATTCTTCCCGGCTCATGTTGTGTTGGTCCATAACTCTGCGAATAAAATAAAATAGGCGAATTACTTCCATTAATTTCAATCAACATGTGGAAAAGGAATAGTTTTTTTTTCTTTTTATACCTTTGTGGAAGGATTCTATCGTTAGCCAAACTAGTATGAATCTCCTTATTGTAATCTCCATATTTAGCCTGGACTGCGTAAGACGCAAGAAGAACTGAAGTCTCTGGTGGGCAATAGATATCATCGGACAAAATTGCATTCTTTACTTGCAGGTAGAACAACCTCTGTAATTTAAATTAAAAGAGTTGAATTAGTAATGAAACAAAAACTTAGATTCATACTAATAATCAGCTTATCAGCTTTTACTTACCGTTGTAATGTCCTGAATCAACTCTTCTGCAACGTCTTCAGGATAGAATTTAGACCGGAAACGGAACTGCAGAGGAGACTCTTTTTTGATGTCCTGACTCAACACCTATTCAAACGATTTACACAAAAAATTAGTCATCAATCAATTTCATAAATATTTGACATTCAGCAAAATTAACGATTGTAATCTAAAATTAAAGTACAAATAAAGTAATTGAAGACTAGATTAGTAATAGGTTGATAATAAGTTCATTACATTGTACCTAAGTAAATAAAGCAATAAAACAACATATCTGTGCATAGCTACACGGATTCATTATAAAACGCTTGTAAACTAAATCATAAACTAAGAATTAGCAATCCAACAATGCAGATTAGATCTCGTTAAGCGAGCACTTTACCTAAGCCGGAAAGAATTCCAAGAACATTAAAAATACTAATGATTAAAGTAAATTCCAAAATAATGACTTCATCCATTAAAGTGAAACATTCCAAACTAAGTCAGTCATACCGCAACAAGTTACAATCATTCCACACTATACCATGCTTTATTAATTTGTATTTAAAGACCATTAAATCCCGATGTTAACGTAGTAAAACAAAATGTTGAAGTAAGCGTGAAACAAATTAAATCGCAAAAAGTTTGCCTGGCTCATTCACATCCAGTCAGATAGATTCATCGTTTATCGGCATTTTATGACCGACATCACATCAAATTCCTATCAGGAACAATGATAAGCTGACAAAGGCAGACATTCAAGGATTCTGGCAATAGTACAAATCAGGGAATGAACTGGAAATGGATCAAGTCAGGTTTGATTGAAAACAACTGGATCACATCAGATACTCTTGCAAATGTTGAAATGAAACAGAAAAGGGTTGGCAATGAATAATTTGTGCTGGAAAATTAACTAAAAATGAAATGAAGAATGTCAAAATTTCGTCTAGGTGAAAGTATACCTTCTAAATTCCAACAAAGCGCAAAAAAAGGGCTTGTTTCCTGAAATTTGCAATCACAATATCTCTAAAGTGTTTTCTACAGTCTAGTCTAATAGTCAGGGTGCAAGTTGATTGATCATCAGTTTCTAAATTAAAGGTAACGAACCAGTTCAAAATTTTGTAGTTTTACAATTCTCGAGATGCGTTCTGAAATATTTTCCGATTCCTCCTTTTGAATTTTGAAGCAATAACAATTAGTCATTGAACCCATCACCCGGTGTTTATGAAGTTAGCGAATTTCCACCCCCAAGCAAGCATTAGAAAGAAAGAACACAGAAAGAAATAACATTAAACATTTCGTATAAATATGTACAATTCAACGACCCATCATTTAATTTGATCTGTAAGTTACTAAAAAATAACCCTACTACCATCTTGTTTGAAATGATGAGTAAGAGTAAACATGACATGGAATCATTGCGTATCATATCAATAAACATCACATCATCAGCATCAACATTAGAGTTAGCGAATTTCCACCCCCAAGCAAGCATTAGAAAGAAAGAACACAGAAAGAAATAACATTAAACATTTCGTATAAATATGTACAATTCAACGACCCATCATTTAATTTAATCTGTAAGTTACTAAAAAATAACCCTACTACCATCTTGTTTGAAATGATGAGTAAGAGTAAACATGACATGGAATTATTGCGTATTTTATCAATAAACATCACATCATCAGCATCAACATTAGTTCAACAAGGAAGGGTTAATCACGACCGCCGGATGGATATCAATTTCGTAGTTTCGAACGAATCAACATCAATACAGAATTACAAAATAAATACCTTCTTGTTCAGTTTGAGCCATGTCTGATATCCTTTGCTGTCCACATATTGGAGTCCAAAGAACCAAATCTCTCGTAGTCCGATGGTTTTGACCACTTGGTCGAACAACTGCTTCCCAGTTGTAGACGGCTGGATTGCAAACTCCAGCTCCGCTGTATAATAATAAACACGGTCATATTATAAGACGAGGTTTTTTTGTAAATGTCTGTTTTTATGATGCANGTCCGATGGTTTTGACCACTTGGTCGAACAACTGCTTCCCAGTTGTAGACGGCTGGATTGCAAACTCCAGCTCCGCTGTATAATAATAAACACGGTCATATTATAAGACGAGGTTTTTTTGTAAATGTCTGTTTTTATGATGCATATATAAATCCCAAAACTTACCGTCCATCGTCGTAACACGAACATTGACCTGCAAATATAGAGGAAAACGGAAATATTTTAGTCTAATGTTTGGATTTGGCTAATGTTGATCTTTAACTTGGAATTATTTAACTTATTTCATACATAAACATTAAATATTGCATCCTCAACCTGAAATTAACTAACAATCTGATGAATATGTATTAATGCAGGCATGAAATGAAATCATTATCTAATCACTAGTAAATAAGCCCGTCATAACGACGGGCAGCTAGCAGTGGAAAATCAAAGTTTTGCATCTGAGTTTGACTCCAAACTAATACAATTTACATTTTCAGTCTTAAACGTCTTCCAAGTTTTACAACCTAACCAATATGAATTTATTTCAGTGTAACAAGAAAACCCTGACCATGACAGTAACAAGCTTGTTTTCATGTTTTTAACAGTTGGTAAAAATGCAAAACTGGGCGAAGCCATACAGCTTTATGACAGATTGACAAATTATGATGAGGGTTGAGTTGTGGTTGATTAGGGGTTTTGCAGACAAGTTTCAGCCAAACTGTTTCACACTAAATGGCATTTAGGCGTTTGTAAATTAGCGTGTCATCAACATTTCCTAACTTAATTGATTAAGTCAATTACAAAGTAAGCAACATGAAATACATGACTCATCAGCTCCTTGAAACAACATTTGGAAAGTACATTATTGTCAATTCTCGATAAATATAGTGAAGTCACCAATTTTAGAATGACGACAAAATTCACTCAGTAACCCCACTTGACAAATTGTGAATCACAACTGACATCAACCACAACAACATTGTGAATTCATAATCACAATTGTTTTTTTAGGAATAAACATCCAGTAATGTCCTACCATAGCACAACATGGGCTTATATAATTTAGCAAAATGCAACTCTAATGAATTCCACAATGACATAATCCACCAAATCGAAGAGACAATCAACAGGTTTTGGTTTCACCTTCATCTGCAACAAGTGCATTCGAATAAAAATAGCATTATGACCGACACGCAATATAACCTATATACATATTCATTCTTGATTCTTGGAACAAGTATTTATAAAGAGAAAGACTCAGCAACTGCAACTGCTATGTCATCGTTAATTCAAGCTCGTCTAGTCCTTCGCTAATACATACATCTCACAAAATACGTTATCCACTTGTTTGACCCTCGTATCATATCCCAATCACATCACCTCCATATGCATGCACTTTCTATTAATGTCTGATTGTGCCAAAATTAAGCTACAATTTGCAGCAATTAGCACAATACGAAGAGACATACACATCTCCAAATAAGGAGTGATACTCAACTAAAATCAACACGAGCCGAACAATGCATTCAAAACTGCCAAGAGAAGATGGTAAAACAGGTGTAGGTGTGATCATAATGATGATGTAATTTGAACAAGTCAATTAATACAAGAAACAAAGGTAAATACTACAACTACAAGATCTCGACAAACCCCTGCTTCAAATGACAAAGTCAAGTCAAGGATATTTGGTAAAACAGCAGACAAGACATTCAAACCCAAGATTAATGATTTGCGAGCCTATGCCTATATGCGCCTTGAAATTCAGACATAGCCATGCAACAGCTGTCATGTTAGGGATTACATAACCTTAGACCGGTCAAACTCTATTATTAGACTTATTTAGTTGGAGGTTAGGATAGGTTATAGTGCCGGCAACACAGAGGACAGGAAATGGACCACTACTTCTGTTTTTGTGGTGGGCTTCTTGTCAAAGAACAAAAAGAAGATATGACATCATCACATCCACCTACCCCAAAACATCCGTCTATACAAAACTCAAGCTGAATTGAAACTGGATGTTGGATCAACTTCGAGAAAGGGAAAACGTTAAAGATTGCGTAATAATGAAAAACATGCAACATCTGCTAATCGACCAAGTGAAGTCAAGTCACTTTCTGAAACTGGAAAGTGAATGACGCCGGCATTTGATCCAGTTATCGCTATCACGTTTTTTGTTTCAAACCAAGTTTTCTCTAACGGTTAACCAGTCAAATCCCGCGTAAATGAAATTACATCACTCAAACACAATGGAAAATGAAGAATATGTCTGTGTCTTACTTTTTATCTTCCTTGTGCTTATGCACTTATGCAGAAAAACTGCCAAAGGCTGGCTTAAACTAGGTAAACCAAAAATATAATCGCTAACGAAATGTGGCCATGTGTTTGCTGATATTTATGATTGCTGTTTTAAGTTTTAACCAGTCAAAAAGGAAAACCATGAAACTTAAACGTGAGTAAATTACAAGGAAGTATGCCCCTCTGCATGGCATCTGTTGGTGGTTAGAATTAAAATGTTGGAATACATAAAAAATCAAATGGATTCAACATAGTTCTCCAGACATTTTGTGGAGAATCACGCAGAATTTTCCCATTGTTAAGAAATACTTGGTTAATTTGAGTGTTGTTTGCTGGCTGTGTAGGTAGACTCTCTTAACTTTCTGACGTCATTTACTGCAAACTTTATAAAATAGGGAGACAACCATCAAGCCGATGATCCATTTTGTATTTATAACAAAATGAATTGGCAAATATTTACGGGTGATTGAGCCGGTACAGCATTTTCCTTGCCGTGATTAAAACTTTTGTAAACAAAACCAGGATAATCCGCATGCAAACCTGACCTCAGTTTACTTTTTAGGCACGAGTCCTTACCAAATAATAATGATTGCAAATGATCCAACTCCACGCAATAACCAATCAAGCAAATAAAATAGTATGTTTCTTACACGCACGTGTTTAGTGAATGTAAAGTAGAATCTTAAAGAAGCTACATTCAACTTCCAGTGGATTATGATTAGTTTGTCCATGTTGCTAAAATCCAGAAAACTGGTCATATTGCATTTCTTGAAATTGCCCAGTATTCAATAAGAATGAAATTGAAAATCGACTATGAAATTATGAAATATGTTGAAAAATAGTAAATCTAAAATGTTATAAAAAACTACAATCACCAATTTCTACGAAGTGTTTCGCCTGTATATTATTATTCCATCCAATTAAAGTCCTTGAGAAAAAATGACTTGAGAAAAAAAATCGTATCAAACAAAATCAAGTCCCCTGCCAATTATTGTGCATGTAAAATGAATGTAAGGCAAAGTTAGATTCCTATGCAGTTAGCAATCCCATCAGACTCATCACTCAGAGCAAAAAGCAAAGCATGCAGATTTTTTCACACTAAATAAATAAAATAAAATTGCGACTAGTGTCTCAATTTGAAAAATAAATTATCTTCGCAATACTTTTATTAACCCAGTTCCCAACAAGTCGTTATAATAACACTTGCTAAAATTGCTTTTTGATCTAGTTCAAGCTCTGCTCTACACCAAATTTCAAATGCTTCAATTACTTTGAGAAGCCTTTCATTTTAAATAACACGAATATTACTAGTCATCCACTGCAGGTGAAAAATTTAATAAAACTTGGAATTACTACTGGATCGCAATTCGCAATGTCATGAGGTATGCAGTTTTATTGAACAAAATTATTGCTGTTATTTATTATTGTTTTAACCTTGCCATTCCATTTTTATTTTCGACAGCTTTCGGAGCGTTAAATAATCACAAACTAACCCACAAGCAAACCAAACCTTAGTTCAGTCTTCCAATAAATACGGCCAATTCTTCATTAACAGTTCCGCATAAAATTAGTTTTTTCCCAAGTTAAAAACCCCATTTCCGTAATGACTTTTAACACCTCGGTCGGATTCTAATAAATTACCCCCAACCAATCCACAACCTTAAGTAGAAAAACATGCAAAACTTCATTACTCTGCAATTGCAAAATGAATGTCAATGTCTGTCGGTGTCGTAACAAATAACAATGAAATAAAACCGTAAAATAAATGTATCATGATCATAATTCACGACAAAACCACATTAAATCTGGATCACCAAGTCAAGTACGGATCAAAAAGCATCAGTTATATTCCACGTTTAACAATATTAACAAAGGGAGGGCACAAAATCAACCGAAAACACAACCTTCAAACTATTCCACCATAATTTTTACAACCAATTCGACCATACTCATTCAGAAAATTCCCAGGTTTGTGACACGCGATGTTATGAAAAAAGCTAGAGTCACAAGGTATTGGTATTCCCTGAATAAAATACCTGTGAATAAAATTTATACCTGCGAATAATATTTCTCATGAATGAATGCAACAAAAAGCCTAACCGCAATTCAATTTTGGATTTTTGATCGAATTTGCACATGCAGCTTCATTTTCGCAACAATGTAATAGTGCAAGTCAGCATAAAGCCATCAAAATATTAGACAACTACTATTTGTCAAACACCACATAATCTCTGTCGATAATTGGCAAAGCAAAATGCTCAATCCAACACCTCTCTTGTCAAACATAATAAATGACTCAAATTTAAATTGAGTCACTCAATTTTATATGTCTGCAAACTTTCCAAACTGAGACTAAACCCGATGTCACAACCAATTCAACCCAATCTAGCTAAACTACCATAAAAAATGGTAAAACAGTTTCAGTCCTTGTGACGATGATTACGCCAGTTCCTGTCCGTGATCCGGCATTAATTAAGGTAGTCGTTTGCCTACTCCATTTTCCACATTATTAATCACCACCATCATCATTCAATTCAATTCATCGATTTTCAAATCAGCATCTGATGTCTGTATGCTAAACCTTCACCTTATTTCGCATTCTACTCTACACTAACTAAACTACCACTTGTTACTTTGCTCTGCTTTCGCCTTTCAAATTCATTGTAATAAAAACTTGTTTCATATCCTTGCTTCTCTGCCATTCTAAATTTCAATGAGAGATCAATCACTCTTTTTTTAGGCTGTCATCAATCAGATAGCACTTATGCTTCGTGTGTTTCTCCATATTTCTTGGAGGTCTTCTTTGCAATCTGTGTTTTTCCAGGATTTAGCCAAAAAACGGCTCAGATTTACTTTAATCTGGATCACTCTGCCTCCATGCTCCTGCATTTGCTAATGCTTCAATAATTAATAAATGCAATTCTATCCAATCACGTCACGTTTCACAATAGATAGTTCTCTCACACCTCTTCATTTACATGCGGCACAAGTTACTTAGTAAAACCATTGTCTCTCACTTACCGAATTTCGATTTGATGCAACCATTTTGACTCGATACACTTTTCCAACAAATTAATTTATGAAAATTAATTTCCTTTCAATAGAAAAGGAGATATGCACTTTTTCACTTGCAACAAGCCGGTCTAAACTGAGTATGACAGTTGGAAATTGCTTCCTTTCCGTAACAAAAATCCTTAACGAACAAACTGTTGAGTTGCAGAAGGGTGAGTAAAATATGAGAACTTGTTGGCTCACAGTTACTGACTCACGTAACAATATTACCGAATCGAGGTACGTTACGTTATAAATTGTTGAATAGAGATACTGGAATACTGGAAACCTTATGAACTGACTCACTCTCCATCAAATAACCAAAACCAACTGCTCCCTGAATGAGCTTGCTCGTATGTTTAGTAATCTACGTGAAGGTTGGATGGAACTGCAATGTGGAAATGTGTACTGAATCAAGTGGAAGTTGAAGTTATCTTGCAATACAAAGGTTGACTCAACAACTAACGAGCAATGCATACACAATTTACAACTTTAGCTTAATAACGCAAACCTACCCTCAAACTTAAACTTGGTAGATGTCAAAGTATGGACTATGCACAATTTGTACTCTGTAAAAAGTAAATCATTCTATTCTACCCTCCTACACTTAATTTCATCCCGATCCCATCCCATTTTATGTATTTTTCTCATTATGTAAAGAAAAAATACCCTTGTTTGGCGAGATATAAGTACCCGCCTGCCGGAAGAAGATATTATCAGGCTCAGAAGGAAGATCTCACTCTGCTTGATAAAAGATTCCCACAGCGAAATTTGTGTAATTGGTTTAGGTTGCGTAATTGGCAAACCGAGTCGGGTGAGATTAGCACCTTCTTCCCAAGTTCTTCAGAAGTGTTTAGTCCCTTCTTTTATTGCGGGTTTTATTGCTATTGTCTCTCTACCATAAACGGATATCTTTATGTTTTCGCTTTCATGCTTTTTTAGACCCTGGTCGATTCCAAGTACCGTAAATGAAAAAATACAAAGTACGCCAAATCCATAAATTAAGATCAAATGCAATGCAAGCAAATTAAGCACATGCATGAAATTGAAATGTGGATGGGGTGTAAATGGGCTGAAGTAATGAACCAGAGATTACCACAATTCCACATCCGTATTTTATTTAATGACACTTCCAGAGGGCCTTCAGATGAAGTAAATACAATGAACACCAAAATAAATGCAGCAATGCATTTTTTAAAACTTTCCTTGTAATCATCATCCAGTACGTAATGCACATAATATGTTTACCTACCATTAATTCATTTCCATTTATAGTTCTGTTGTGCACAAGCAAATCGTAAATGATTCGAGACTAACTACGTTTAATTTAATCTCATTCAGAGAACATAGACTCAACAACCCTAAAATGTTCTTCTTTGTCGAATCATTTCCTCATTAGTTAAATTACTATTCGTCATCAAAATTAACACTAAATTTGAGCTACTGGAAAATGTAAAATTGTAAATACTCCCCGTTTCCGTAATAAAAATTAAGATTATGATAGTCACTCCACTCATGAGACATAATATCTTTCCAGTTGCAGCTGCAATTGGATTGAAATAAGATTGAGATGCACTGCGTTTAAGCATGATGCACATGGATTTAAAGTTATTTCCGAGCTTACATAGACTCTACAAGGAAAATGAGAAGTATTTATTATGGTGTTTGTATGTTATAGTGTGTTTCAGTTTCGGAACCCAACTCTCAGCAATAGTGGCAGTAGCACAATACTCAACAATGAAGGGAAGCATAAATCATAACTAAATCTACCACAAAATTAAACTCAATAACCTTGAGTTAAGAATAATTTCTATGAGCTTAATAAAATTTTGAATGAGAGGGCGTTTTCTAGTTTTCTTTAATAATTAGGAATGACATTCTACCCACAAACCAAACCACATCAACTGATTTCTCTTCAATAGCACTCAGAAAAGAAGTTTATCGTACCACTAAGACTAAGACGTACAGTCGTACAGTAACCAGCAGTAAAAACAAAATGTCTTCATTACTGACGCATTTTCCAGTTAAAGTTAAGCCACAATGATTAAAGTTCAAATGACTCATTTGAAATGAATCTGAACTTTTCCACTGTAGACAAAAACGATAAAGACGTAAAAGGTTAATTTCACTACAGATTTTGTACGCAGGTGAAGATCTGCTCTGCTCACAAAAACCTACCGGACAATGAAATTGAATGAATCACTCAGAAAACCTTGTAATAAAAAATCCACAAGTATTAATTGACGCATTTAATTGCCGAAAGTTGCATTAAATAATTTCATGTAGACAACTAATTAATGTCCTAAAATGTATGGAAATGATGGATTGCTAATAAATGAGTGGCTTGTCAGTAAAAACCAGTTAACCAGTTTGCAATATTGGAAAATTAGCTCAAACACTTTTTTTTGTCAGATCTGATGAAATTATATTAACGTAAACGTCTATTTAGTTTTCATTATTGTTGGAAGAAAGTCACATAAGCTTAGATTGCGACTCAGAATTTTCCCAATATCAAATTCTCACGAGCTACGCAAAAATTACTTTAATTTCTAATTATGCTAAGGAGATGTGATAATGATTTCCATTCACATTCAACACCTTTCCCAACCAAGCAAGACCACAAAAAGAAGAGAACAAGGAATGTGGAGATGACAAATCTGTGCAAAGTTGAAAGCAAACAAAGTAAACCATGAAAAATGAAGCCATTGTTTGATTTTAAAAAAAAGTAAATAACTCGTTAAAGTAGCAAAGTAAACTACTTTCTTAAAATTTTTGTGACAAATCGTGACACAGTGCACTAGATGACCGACCGGGAGAAAACTTGAATTTAGCAACTACCTACAAAACCAAATATTATTGAATGCAAGCAAAATAACTTGCTAAATTCCAACAATAGAACACTTCTACATCTATTGCTTTTCATTTCTAATTCCTATTCTTTTATACTAATCTTTTTTTAGGGTTTTTTAATATTTTTTCTGTAAACAAAACTTAAAAGAAACCCATTTAAAACTTAAATTAAGCTAAATCTTAAAAATCTGTGCATGAATTTCATTTCACTACACGCCCATCAGAACAAGATGACGATGATAGATTTATTCTTCAAGTACACCTTATCCTAATTCTAAAACAACTCGTCACTTTCCGGTCTCTAGTTTTAATATCAACTTCATCAACGAAACCGTGTCAATTATTTCGAAACCCTATTTCATGCTCACAAATGTTTTTTTTACGTAAAACCGTCCCTTACAGTTCCGGCAACAAAATTCAGCCCGTAATTCCGATTAATTCGCATCTTCCAAATTGTCAGTTAACGGAAATACTTTACTAATACCAGTTTAACTAACCAACATCTACTTTCAGATTCCGATTCATCCTGATCCTTTAAGTATAACCAACCACATCAAAACATCCTTCTCACTCAGATTTCATGGTGGTTGTAATTATGATGCGATACGGTTACTTGTGCTAACTAAAGGCGTTTTCAAATCATTCCGTTCCTGCATCTTAAGACCATCTTACACTTGCATGCAACAAGTGGCCAAGGAGCAGAATCAGTGGCAAAAGAAAGGTAGGCAATATTCTCCTGTTACACCAACTACCTACCTGGTGGGCAGTTGATGTTCTGTTGAGTACTTGCTTATGAGAAGATAGCCTCGGGCAATACCGGTAGAAAATAGGAAAGAAGATTTCTTTACGGTGGCATCATATCATGATAGTTTTGTTAAAATCGTAAAGTACGCTCTCTCACCCTCACGCATAAATAAATGCACAACCACACCGAATGGTGTATTGAATTGTTCAATGTAAAGAAAAGTGACGGATGGACGAATCCACAGAAGAGATGAGATAAGCAAATACACAAGATTTAACCGATGATGATGAGAGAAGCTTCAATTCTCGTGATTCATTCAATTCAAATTAAACTGTTGTAGGAGATCTTCACAAGAAAGAAAGAGGGATGCCAAACAATGAGAACAATTCTCGCTGATTTGTCCCTCGTGTGTTGAACATGATCGGGATAAAGAGGATTCGTCCATATTCATTGCTTAAAACAATTTGTTTTTGATCACGGATCTAGTGGGACATGGTCCTTCTAATTTACAACCTACCCGATAACAATGGGTGAATCAACTTCCGTTTAGAGTAAAGAAACATCGATTGGATTTGAAATGCAGGGCGATTCGATGCAATGCAGATTAATTACCGAGAAGATAAAGGAAAGCGGATAATTAATTAGAATTAGAATGCAAGCAAACGCCAATTGTTCCTTAAATTGGTGTCCTCACGATTTGCGGTACCGTGACGTAACGCTAAAAATGACAATGCATCGGTCTTCATATTTATGTTTTCATAAACTAAAAAAATTATTGAGATTATCAAAATGACGAAACTTGTGCGACTTTCATATCGAGAATTTAGATAACCCAGATTGCCAATTGTTGACATAAGACTCTTCTGATAAGAGAGTGACAATGGGAGTCAGTAGGTGAAAAGAATATAATAATACTCATTTTTGGCTTACTTATGTTATCCGCAAGACCACATTACAGAAATGTTAATGATACGCCTCACAGAAGCCGAAATTCTTATATTTCTTGTGGAATCCATCACCCATCAATCATATCAATGTTATCATCGTCTTATCAGTCTGTTTTGTTCCAGTCCAGAATTGTAAATCGGAGAAATGTAGGTCTGATAATCTACCTGGGTTGATAACATTCTTCATTCACGCCCTTGTAAGAATAAATATCCTATTACGTTTAAGTTCTCGTATCCTGAAACTAATCACATTCTCTGCCACATTTAAGCCCAAAATTCCAAGAAAAGAAACAACAATGAATGATATGACCCCTATTTCCTGACCTTCAATCATAATTGTTACATAATTTAACAATTCTAAATCAAATTGAGTATCAATTCTCATTGTTCCGGCACCTGTTGCTTATTCTCAACTATCGGATCATTTCCCCGAAGTCATAAAAATTATTCATGGCAGAAATGAATCGGTGACTTGGCATACGACTCATTTAATGTTTACACTGACAGCGTCCACCATTAACAATTAAATTATCTACAATTAAACAATTCTCCAAGAATACTCACCGCTTTCGGCATCTTGACAGGTTTCCTTTACTCGACCTTTTTATAATCACACCTCCAACCAAACTCCTTCAATTAATTACCCGTCCGAGCACACCTTATAAACCAACTAATTCACAAGTTAATTGAGTTAATTAAATTAAAGTTTAATTATAAACTGGAAACAGTCTTAATTTCAAAAACAATATAAATTTCAATCTTCTTTTCGTCACTCCTTCTCCTTCAAGCCAGCAGGAAGTTGTTCCCCAAAACTTTCAGGGTTTGGTTAGTTAATAGTTTAGTCACCAAGTTTGCCTCTATTACCAACCAGTGTCAAACTTAATTAATTTAGCAAAAGTTAAATAATAATTAAATCGTCCAAATCAACAAGTGTTGAAGTCACAGAAATTCGGGATGATATCAAAATCGAGCTGGTCCCAACACCCACCCCGCCAACTTCAAATTGTGCATGTGCACCAACGACAGGCAAGCCGAGTTGACCAAGGAAAAATTGGGCTAATCAAATTTTAAGGAATTAATTTAATTCGGTTTAATTGCTCCGAATTCGGAGTGAGAAAGAATTAAAGGACTTCCGGACACTGACATGAGGAAGGATTGACGGGTTTTGGTATGATTGAGGTAAGTTTTAGATGAAGGAAATGGAATAGATTGCAAAATTGATTGGTATTTGAAGTTTGTTGGATGGAATTGAGGATTAATCAATTATTGATTATTTCTAGATCAAGAATCTTGATTCAAGTTAAACCTACCTAAAAGATGGCAATTGCACAAGATGAAGTTGTTCCGAGTCAAGGAGCAAGTTTTGTTCCGGAGCCCGTGGAGGCACCGTCGACATCCCTTGGAAATGGAGATAACAAGGAAGAACAGATCCCAGGACAGGATGGAGATGGAACTACTCCTCCTCCGGAGAAAGTCGTCTTTCCCCCACCAATGTCTTGGTATCGGAGTTCCACCGCCGCCTCAAGGGACGATATGTGGGCGTACTGCGCTGCTGGAGTAATTGTTGTAGTTCATCCTCCTCCAACTCTTCCCAAGATTGTGGCTGGTGGTGCAGGAGTTCCAAGTAACGTCGACACTTTTGGAGCGATTCCAGACTTGAAGTCATCCCATGATTCTAGTCGCTGGCCAAAATTTAGCTTGATTGGTGCCCAACTGGAGAAATATAATGCTCTCAGTTTCTGTCAGACGTCTTGGGATTACCTCCCGGTGGGTGGGGCTCCACTCGTGACGGGATGTGAGAGGGGAATTGTGAGGGTCTGGAATTTGGAGAAGAAGTCTACCGTCATATTTCATGATAATCATGATGTGAGTTAATAATAACTCAGTTATCTTTTTAGGTGATTAAGTCTCCTTTGATTTACTAATTATTATAATTTGTGGCTCAGGGAAATCCAATATCCGGACTAGACTGGTCTCCTTGTGATCACTCAATCATTTACGCAATTGATGAAAAGGGCACCATGAGTGTTTGGGACGTGCTCAAGAATTCACTAAGAAGCATGAATTTTGGAAAGATTGTTCCCACTTCGCTTAAAGCATCCCCTCATGAGAGGGACGTCGTCTGTTTTGGAACCAAGGGTGGAAATGTGTTTGTTGTAGATGTTACAGGTAATTTTTGTAATTATGCGATGAAGTCAAGTAGTTTAATAAAATAACTTTTCAGGAAATTCTGGAAAAATCCTGGCAAAAGTTCGACACGACGAGGAAGTAGTTACAACTCCCTGGATGCCGAAAGGCGATTGGGACGTGCTGAAGTATCTTCGGGCAGAAGGCAAGGCTAAACTTCCTCTCCTCGTGTCGACCACGCATTCCATGAAACTTCCCACGTTGAGGATCTGGAACAAGGCTGGTGCTGACGTCGGAGTGTTACAAGCTTGGGAAAAGGACAATAAAATTCGACCCTTTAAAATGTTTGGGTGTGCAGCATGGGTGAGGGATCCGAATTCTGGGAAATTGATCCTCATGTCGACTGGAAGACATGGAGAACTTGTCTCCTGGGCGGGGAGTGTTGTTCATGAAATTGTTCACAAGGTGAAGATTTACTTGGAATTTAACGACGGGTTAACATAGTTTTTAAATTATCAAAATTTCTATTACAGGTCCATACTCATAACGCTATTTTTGCAATTATTCAATGCGGGGATATC